>JAYESA010000014.1:95018353-95155853 GCA_036927795.1 Iris macrosiphon
TTGCACAAAATTCAAAAAAATAGTCTAACATGTCTAGGGAAGGTATGTAAATTTTATTTGGGGATAACAGCTAGTGTAATGCTCTAAATAATTGGGTAATGGACAGGTGCACAAATCAATAGGATATGTAAGCAAAATAAATTTAAAAAGTTACAATAATTCTAATTAGCTAAAAATAATTTTAAATACTGAAATCTGGTCGAGGGAGTTTACAGTAGGTAAGATTGATATGCATTATCACGACCCCCACCCGATATAGGGGCACGAGTGCGTGGGTACGTCCAGTCTACGCCGCAACATTAGTTGTAGAACGTTGTGTAGGTCACAATACTAGCGAATTAATCTCACACGAATATCTAACTCCATAAGGAAACACAAATATCACAATATAATATGGAATACTCAATCACAGAAACTAGAGCACGATGAGATATCGAAAAAATAAATGAAATACATCACAAGTCTAAACAACAATATAGTCTAACCTACAAACAATAATATCCAATCTTCAAGTATGCCAGAAATAAGTCCTCTAAGTCGTAGTCTGGAAAAATATTTTCAGTCAGTATGGAGCGAAGTACAAGCACTAACAGCAGTTCCATGTATATTGACAAAAACTATTATACAGTATAAAGAAATATAAGATGGACATAAATACTGGCAAAAAGAAATACTGGAGATGATGAAATACTGGAAATAGAATTACTGGAGAGCATATATCATCATTAATGGTACAACTAGCAATGAACAGAATACATGTGCATGCTAGAACAATAAACTGGAATATAAGTGAATACTAGAACAATAACTAGAACATAGAGAAATGCTACATTAATAAACTAGAGATACATGTAGAGACTATCTAGCCAAGTGTGTGAAACATCAGCATATCATGTGATCGGCTTGGGACTGATCAGGCTTGTTATATATGATTAGCTATGATTCATGTAAGGTCAGGCTAACCATCCAAATAGCTATGATGCGAGCAATAGTCAAGCTAATCACATGTAACAGGCTATGACGCATGTAATGGTCTGGTTGGACCGACGTGAGGTATATATTGTCATACCCCGATCCCGAAAGGGTCTTTCGTCCTCGCCGGATCCTTTACGGAACCGATTCATCCTCGCTAGGGGCGTGATGCCGTGCGAGCCTGGGGTTGCGCTCGCACAAGGCAAGAACTTGCAGTTTTAGGAACCCATTTTGAAACACAAATTATAAAACACATTCACAGATATTTGAACACAAATACGGAAGAAACATGCTTTTTCATTGAATTTTCAGAGTAATTTACATAGAGTTTACATTAATGCGCCTTCTCGGCTATTAAATTACATTACAAAAGATAACTCAAAATGCAGGACGCGCTCCGTCAGATAGTCCACGTCATTTGCATATTACGCCCTTGTATAGATTGAAGTCTCTGCCTCCAAAATGAACTGACTCCAGCTATACTTCAAAATAGAGGTGCTCCTAACGCCTCCTCGCTAACGCACTAGCGTTGCACCGTCTGATTGCCTGAAATAGTTGCCCACAACGTGGGTCAGTACTCAACTTGTACTGGTGAGCGGGATAAATCCCACTCGACTAAATTGACACTAGCTTGTTAGGGGCGAGCATGCATTAAGATAGCTTCTATAAGGAAGCAAGTGAAATCAATTCATATCAGTTGCATGTTTGATAGGAATGAAATAGCATTGAATCAAACCAGTACATCGATTGCTTACTCAATTGATGCACGCCTTCCCATAAACGAAACACAAGTATACTTACCATCTGTACAAGACAATAAGTTAGTATGCGTTATATTCTATGCGGTCATTGGTGTGATCGACACCTTAGGGACATATTTCAAGCTTAGCGGCGCGCCCTATCAGCCCGGGTAGCAAGCCCTGCTGGAGGTCCCGCTAGGCATCGTAACGAGCACGAATCAAATATTTCCCTCCGGATCGATACGGTTCCAGTGCCCCGAAAAGCCGTTTCGAGGAAATGCCAAACCCTGTGCACAAGTTGTCCCAGACCATGCAAATGCATGAAATAATTCATATTATATACAATGCATCAAATTAAACAGAAGAAGTTAAGCAGCAACATATATATATCTCATGCAACAGTTCATATTTTCTCAAGCGGTGTTCCGATTCAGTTATCTCATAAGTCCAACTCTATCCGAGGCACTTGGCCGCCAACAACATCCAACTCTTCCTTATAAACAAGCTCAAATTATAAGGTGTGCAAGCAAATGATAATATAGTCTACAAATCCCATATTCCTTTCTTAGTGGCTGGCATGCCTGTGGCTAAGGATTTTCTAGGCGTCCAACCGGGCATCATCGAGTGAACGATTGAAACTTAAAGATGTTGGCATAAAGAAGTAGGAAAGAAGGGACCAAACCACTCACTGGTTAAGGGAAAAAGGCTGAAACTAGGAATCCCGCTAGCGACGATCAAACGTCAGTTACGCAGACCAGAAACAGCACAAGCACCGAGTTAGAAATCTTGCCTATCCTTCCTTGCCCAACTCCCCAGAACCTCAAGTTCCAAACGATAAAACTAGCAGCGAAAACCAAGCAAATTGAAAGCAACAACAAATCCAAAACCTTAAAACGGTAATCAAGAAAACCAAGCAAATCGAAACACGAAAACTATTGGACTCGTTTCAATAGAGGCCTTTCCATGAGTTGGAAAGGATCATCACATTTTGTCCGTGGCAAGAAGATGCCGAGATCTAAGTTACGACTCAGACGGACTAGCCACACGCCCAATTATATAGTGCTGGTCCCGGTCGGATCGGGATTTGAGGCACTATATAATATACCACTAAGAAAAAGTTTCGACCCGAAACTTAAGAACAAGGCCTACCTCTGACTCAATGAACAACAAAGGATACTTCTCCCTCATCTCCGATTCGACTTCCCAGGTTGATTCCCCAACTGTATGGTTCCGCCACAGCACGCGAACCAAGGACATCGTACGGTTGCGAAGTACTGTTTCCTTACGATCCAGGATCTGCGCCGGCTCCTCAGAGTATGACAAATCCGTGCGCAATTCTAGCTGTTCGAAGCTAACTACATGACTCGAGTCATGCACATACTTTCGCAGTTGAGAAACGTGGAATACGTCATGCACTCCAGCCAAGGCGGGAGGTAGTGTAATTCGGTATGCCACAGCTGCCACCCGTTCTAGTATTTTAAAGGGGCCGACAAACCTAGGACTTAGCTTGCCTTTTACGCCGAAACGCATCACTCCACGCATCGGTGTCACTTTCAAGAAGACATGATCCCCGACCATGAACTCCAAGGGCCTACGATGAGTATCGGCATAGCTTTTCTGTCGGCTCTGCGCAGTGCGGAGTCTTTCCCGAATCAAGCGAACTTTCTCGACTGCCTGCTCCACCAGCTCTGGCCCGAGTACCTGCCGCTCGCCGACTCCGTCCCAACAGATTGGAGATCGACACTTGCGCCCGTAGAGTGCTTCGTACGGTGCCATCTGGATGCTCGATTGGTAGCTGTTGTTGTACGTAAACTCCGCCAACGGAAGGTGCGTGTCCCAACTAGTCTTTAAATCGATCGCACACAGCCGTAACATATCTTCAAGTATCTGATTTGTCCTCACTGTTTGGCCATCAGTCTGGGGGTGGTATGCGGTACTGAACTGTAGCTTGGTTCCCAAAGCAGATTGTAGGCTAGTCCAGAAATGAGATAAGAAACATCCGTCATGGTCAAGACGATAGAAGCAGGCACTCCGTGTAATCGAACAATCTGTCTATGTAGATCTGTGCTAACCGATCGACGCTCCACGCAACTTTTATGGGAAGAAAGTGGGCTGATTTGGTCAAACGATCAACTATGACCCAAATCGCATCATGCCCCTGTGGCGTCTTCGAAAATCCTACAATAAAATCCATAGTGATGTTGTCCCATTTCCACTCGGGAATAGCGAGGTTCTGCATCTCCCCGCCGGGCCTCTAATGTTCAGCTTTCACCTGTTGGTAGGCCATGCACTATGACACAAAGGTCGCCACATCCTGCTTCATACCTTGCAACCAGAAGGTACCGCGTAAGTCCTTGTACATCTTAGTGCTCCCCGGATGCAAAGAATACTTCGCGTAGTGCGCTTCCGCCATAATTTTCCTTCGGAGTTCAGGGTCACTCGGGACGCATAGCCTTCCTTTCATTTGTAAGGCCCCATCTTCGTCTGCCACAAAGTCAGACGTCTTCCCTACCGAGATCAATCCGCGTACTTTCGCTAGGAACTGATCGCCCTCCTGAACTGACTTGATTCTATCCCGTAAACTTGGTTCAAGATGGAGTGGTGCCAGCTGTACTCCTTGATGCCGAACTTGAAGCTCGATGCCCATCGTCTCAAGATCTCGAAGTAAACGGTTGTCTATAGATAACGAGCCCACGTGCTTTCGACTCAGAGCATCAGCAACGATGTTTCCCTTGCCCGGAGTATACGCGATCGTTAGATCATAGTCCTTAATAAGTTCTAGCCAACGCCGCTGCCGGAGGTTCAATTCCCGTTGGGTGAAAAGATACTTGAGGCTCTTGTGATCTGTGAAGATTTTGCAAGCAACACCATAAAGATAATGCCTCCACAACTTCAATGCAAATACAATCGCCGCCAATTCCAAATCGTGTGTCGGGTAGTTTTTCTCGTGCGGCTTCAGTTGCCTGGAGGCGTACGATATTACCTTGTCCCGTTGCAAGAGTACACATCCCAATCCGAGTCCTGAAGCGTCACTGTATATCTGAAACTCTTCTACCCCATCTGGGAGTGCAAGAATCGGAGCTGAAACAAGACGCCGCTTCAATTCACTAAAGCTAGCTTTGCATTCTTCACTCCAGTTGTATACAATCCCTTTCTGAGTAAGGCGAGTCAAAGGCGAGGCCAGTTTAGATAAATCCTTCATGAACCTACGGTAGAATCCTGCTAGGTCGAGAAAGCTTCAAATTTCGCTGGCTGACGTAGGTTGTTTCCAGTCCACCACCGCCTCTATTTTCTTCGGGTCTACGGCGACGCCTTCTGCCGAGACGACATGTCCAAGGAACGCCACGCTGTTCAACCAGAATTCGCACTTGCTGAGCTTAGCGAACAACTTATGTTCTCGTAATGTCTGCAACACGATCTTCAGGTGTTCCTTGTGTTCCGCCTCGTTCTTGGAATATATCAGAATGTCGTCGATGAATACGACGACAAACTTTTCTACGTACGGCCAAAACACGCGGTTCATCAGATCCATGAAAGCTGCAGGGGCGTTCGTTAAGCCGAACGACATCACGAGAAACTCATAGTGTCCATAACGGGTTCTGAACACAGATTTTTGAATGTCTTCTGGTCTGATTTTCAACTGGTGATACCCTGACCTGAGATCAACTTTAGAGAAAACTGTTGCACCTTGCAGTTGATCAAATAAGTCATCTATCCTTGGCAAAGGGTACTGATTTCGAATGGTCGCCTTATTTAATTCTCGGTAGTCAATACACAGACGCATAGATCCATCTTTCTTCTTCACGAACAGTACTGGAGCACCCCACGGAGAAACGCTTAGACGTATGTATCCTCGGTCCAACAGATCTTGTAACTGAACCTTAAGTTCTTTAAGCTCTGTTGGGGCCATACGATAAGGTGCCTTCGATATCGGTCGCGCATCCAGAAATGTGTTGATGTTGAATTCGATCTCACGATCAGGAGGCATTCTAGGAAGCTCGTCGGGGAACATGTCGAGGAAATCTGCTATAACATCAGCCTGAGCTGCATTTGCACTTTCCTGTCGTGTGTCTCGAACTGAAGCTAAGTACCCTTCACAACCCGAATGCAGCGTACGCCTAGCCGAAATTGCTGATATCACCATTGCCGTCTTCGGTGCAGCGCTGCACGAATAGTAGAAGTCTGCCTCGTGGGGTAGACGAAATACGACTCGCTTCTCCGTGCACTCGATTGTTGCATGGCAAGCACCCAACCAGTCTATCCCAAGAATAATATTGTAATCCTTAATGTCTAGTACAATGACATATAAGGAAAGCTTCCTCCCTCCGATGCAAATATAACCATCCCTACAGATCGCATGGGCGGGCATGTCGACTCCCGAAGGTGTGCTTACGCAAAGATTCATAGTTAAGGGAGTAGAAGCTAATTTATGCTCAACAGTAAAATCAACAGATATGAAACTATGCGTAGCACCTGAATCAAATAAGACTCTAGCGGGCAATTCTCTGAAAAGTAATGTACCTGTCACGACCGTTTCAGAGACAGATGTCTCATCTCGAGTCAATGCATAAACTCGGCCTTGAGCACCCTGACGTTGCGGGTTTACTGGCACAACATTGGCATCACTTGCTGGAGGCCCTTTATTCTGATTATTCTCGTTGTTCTGATTCGGCTTACCCTCTCGGCAGTTAAATTGTTTATGGCCCAGACGACCATATTTGAAACATCCAGTAACCCGACATTCGTTTACTCGATGCCCTGCCTTGCCGCACCTGGTACAGTTCGGTGCCTCAGTCTGTCCCCTGTTATCTGACGTGTGCTAACGCTTATGTGCTCCAGACCCTCCCATTTCCTGAGGTCGTTTGTTGTTATTGGTACGGGGGGTTTGCACTTCTGCCTTTGGGGGACAACACCCAAAGATCCGCTCGCTGCCCAGGGCTGCTTCATAGCATTCCCTGTAGGTTTGATATTTCTGATTAATGACGTCCTATGCAACTCATCATTCAAATCTTTTTGAAAGCGATAGCACCACGCCTGCTGGTTAGGCAGGAAGTGCCCCGCAAACTTGGCCAGCTTAGCGAACACAGAATCATAATCGTCCACAGACAAACTTCCTTGGACCAGATTGCTGAAGTCGTCTTCCTTTTGTTGACGCACGACCCTGGGAATGTATTGTTCAATGAAGGCTGATTTGAATTTTTCCCAAGTTATTTTGCAGTTGGGATTGGCATCGTAAATCCCTTGCTTCGTTGCCTCCCACCAATCATGCCCACGCAGTTCCAGTTGAACCGATGCACAGGCAACTCGCTTGGATCCCCGGATGCCAACCAGGTTGAAGAGCCCCTCCAGCTTAGCAATCCATCCCAATACCACGTTCGGTTCCGCTCGTCCGTTGAACGTAGGTGGATGCATTTTTGTAAACTCTGCTGCTCGGCAGGTATTTCTAGCTGAAGGTTGCGTCTCTTCCGACTCATCTTCTACCGCCACGGCCGGCGGTGGGGAAGGAGTCACAGTGGCAGTCTCATTGCTCGGTACCAAGGATACAATCAGTTGCATCATGGTATCCATCTGCTTCTGCTGAGAAGCAAATTGTGCCTGTTGCGTAACGGCTTGTTGTTGCTGCACCTCCATGAGATGCATAAGCCGTTCCGCCATACCGGTTGAACCCGCTCCTACGGATTCTCCAGAACTTGTCGGATCGCTCTGGATGGGCTGAGCACTGCTTGCAGCGGCAGTGTTTTTCTTAGCCATCGCTACAAAAGAGAGTAGCTTGTTAACACTCCAAAATCGATAAATTTTATATCTACGGGATCATTGTATATGCGACTCATCTGATGCAGCGGACGCCGAACGCAACTCAATTGAGAGGCGCATCAAACTCCTTTATATTCTTTTGAAATCCCAAGGAAGTACAGCCGTGCTCTGATACCAATAGGTCACGCCCCGATCCCGAAAGGGTCTTTCGTCCTCGCCGGATCCTTTACGGAACCGATTCGTCCTCGCTAGGGGCGTGATGCCGTGCGAGCCTGGGGTTGCGCTCGCACAAGGCAAGAACTTGCAGTTTTAGGAACCCATTTTGAAACACAAATTATAAAACACATTCACAGATATTTGAACACAAATACAGAAGAAACATGCTTTTTTATTGAATTTCAGAGTAATTTACATAGAGTTTACATTAATGCGCCTTCTCGGCTATTGAATTACATTACAAAAGATAACTCAAAATGCAGGGCGCGCTCCATCAGATAGTCCACGTCATTCGCACATTACGCCCTTGTATATATTGAAGTCTCTGCCTCCAAAATGAACTGACTCCAGCTATACTTCAAAATAGAGGTGCTCCTAACGCCTCCTCGCTAACGCACTAGCGTTGCACCGTCTAATTGCCTGAAATAGTTGCCCACAACGTGGGTCAGTACTCAACTTGTACTGGTGAGCGGGATGAATCCCACTCGACTAAATCGACACTAGCTTGTTAGGGGCGAGCATGCATTAAGATAGCTTCTATAAGGAAGCAAGTGAAATCAATTCATATCAGTTGCATGTTTTGATAGGAATGAAATAACATTGAATCAAACCAGTACACCAATTGCTTACTCAATCGATGCACGCCTTCCCATAAACGAAACACAAGTATACTTACCATCTGTACAAGACAATAAGTTAGCATGCGTTCTATTCTATGCGGTCATTGGTGTGATCGACACCTTAGGGACATATTTCAAGCTTAGCGACGCGCCCTATCAGCCCGGGTAGCAAGCCCTGCTGGAGGTCCCGCTAGGCATCGTGACGAGCACGAATCAAATATTTCCCTCCGGATCGATACGGTTCCAGTGCCCCGAAAAGCCGTTTCGAGGAAATGCCAAACCCTGTGCACAAGTTGTCCCAGACCATGCAAATGCATGAAATAATTCATATTACATACAATGCATCGAATTAAACAGAAGAAGTTAAGTAGCAACATATATATATCTCATGCAACAGTTCATATTTTCTCAAGCGGTATTCCGATTCAGTTATCTCATAAGTCCAACTCTATCCGAGGCACTTGGCTACCACCAACAACCAACTCTTCCTTATAAACAAGCTCAAATTATAAGGTGTGCAAGCAAATGATAATATAGTCTACAAATCCCATGTTCCTTTCTTAGTGGCTAGCATGCCTGTGGCTAAGGATTTTCTAGGCGTCCAACCGGGCATCATCGAGTGAACGATTGAAACTTAAAGATGTTGGCATGAAGAAGTAGGAAAGAAGGGACCAAACCACTCACTGGTTAAGGGAAAAAGGCTGAAACTAGGAATCCCGCTAGCGACGATCAAACATTAGTTACGCAGACCTGAAACAGCACAAGCACCGAGTTAGAAATCTTGCCTATCCTTCCTTGCCCAACTCCCCAGAATCTCAAGTTCCAAACGATAAAACTAGCAGCGAAAACCAAGCAAATTGAAAGCAACAACAAATCCAAAACCTTAAAACGGTAATCAAGAAAACCAAGCAAATCGAAACACGAAAACTATTGGACTCGTTTCAATAGAGGCCTTTCCATGAGTTGGAAAGGATCATCGCATTTTGTCTGTGGCAAGAAGATGCCGAGATCTAAGTTACGACTCAGACGGACTAGCCACACGCCTAATTACATAGTGCTCGTCCCGGTCGGATCGGGATTTGAGGCACTACATATGTAATCTATGATGCATGTAGAGTTGCGTATGATCACATAATCTACTAATATTTCTCCGTCCCCAGCTAGCACGATGGATTCCAATAATGACTCCTCGTGACAGGTCTCGATGATGCCAACTCATGTACACATAGTGTCAAAATCATGTATGCTATACAATTAGAACTATAGTGATAATCAATATAATAAAAAATGTCAGAGAATGTACTCGCCTGCGGTCCTTAGCTGGTATGAATCAATGTCCTATTTTCGAAGTCTTGTCTGAATAATCCAACAGTCCTATAGACATCATTTAATAATAATACGAATCAGTCATTACACTAACACACAATCATAAATATACTGAACTTAGGGCTACGCTAGGTATGACACTGGTCCACTAGCAGGGTCAAGTGTGCGTCTAACTACATGGGTGTCAGATCCTTGATTACGGTGCATAATTAGACAGCCACTTACTAACACAGGTCAAAGCCAGTACGTCAGTGTACACAAGGTAGTCAACTCATAATTATCAGGGTTACATGGTTAATATAAATACATGGGATACCCACATTTAATACCTATGGTCACACATCATATATACACATTGTAGTCATAACTATTACTAGCATTTAATTACCATAGAATATATATATATATATATATATATATATATATATGTATGTATATATATATGTATACCAATCACACATGTATACATAAAATCACGAGAGGGCAGTTCGAACCTGTGCATGTGCACTAGATCGACGATTACGACGATGATGAAGATGATGACGATGGCGACGATGACGACGATGATTATGATGAAGGTAATGATGATGGTTATGATGGAAGTGATGATGATGGTTATAATGGAGGTAATGATTGGTTATGATGGGGGTGATAATCGGTGATGATGATGATGATGATTGGTGAACAGGGTCGAGGCTTTCTGCTGGACTCCGGCGGCTCAGGCGAGGAGGAGGACGGGGATGGAGGTGTTGGGCATAAAGTCTGGTGGGTGTAGTCATGAGGTGAAGGGGCTCGTGGTCCATTCATGGTACACGCGGGTGGTCGAGGAGGCCAACGTGTTATGGAGGAGAACGGGGTTGAGCGGTGGTGAAGGCCGGCGGTGAGCAGGTTGTTCTCAGCTCGGTGTTGGCAGGTCGTCGGACTGCTCGTTGTCGGGTTGGCAGAGGACGGGGCTGATCAGTCTGGGTCAGCAGTCGAGGGGAGAACGGGGACGGGTGTTGGTCATGCTCGGGGACGTTGGGTGAGGCATGGGTAAGAGGAGGAAGAAGAAGAGGGTGGTGGTGGTAGTGCTGGTGAGCGAGAGCATTGGTGTTGGCGGTGTTGGCGGTGAGTAGTCGACTGGTGGACGACTGCGGGTGGTTCAGACCGGCTCCGGCGGGAAGGTGGCCGGGGTAAAGAGGTGAAGGTTTATGTTAGGTTTTCGTTTTGTTTGATGAAGGAGGATGGTAATGGTGATGTAAAATAATAGGGATGATGGTTTTGCATGTAGGATGAGAGAGAGGGTTGATGGTGATGCTAGCCTAGGGATTAGGGCCGACTGTGCCTTGGGATGGGGTTGGCATTGGGAGAAGGGTTAGGATTGGGAATTATATATATATAATGGTGTGTGTGGTGAGGATAGTGTTACATTTGAATGAGTGGCCTAGATTCAATATGAAGGGGAGAGAGTACAACAAAGGGGAGAGAGAGTTGAATGGTCAAAGGGAGGAGGGGGTGATTTCTTTATGTGCTTGACCAATAGGATGGTGACACATCATTGCACTCTTGCAATAAAGTCCCCAAAAATTAGAAAATTGTAAAGAAAGTGAGTTTTTGGATTAAATAAGGAAAAACACCATGTTTGGTGTGATGTAGTGGATAGAAAGGGTGTGTGGTGTTTAGTATGAAGCTTGAGGGTGTAAATGAGAGTTTGGTTTGGTGTTGGATGTAGTTTTGGGTTAAGTTGGGTCCTTACATCAATTTAATTAAAATTAATGTAAATGGTGTTCTAAAATAAATTGGAAGAGCATTGGATTAAAATTAGGTGGGACACAAATATCATGGACGTAGAAGACTCAAAATAGAATATTGTCATAATTTGGTTTGCACAAAATGGGTCAAGATTGTGTCTCCAATTTCGATTGGAACGCACACGGATACAAAGTTAGATTTATTTGGAATTAAAAATAAACGTCCGCGACGAATATTGTGCGACTAAAAAGAAACACAAGAGAGCATATTTATGAGTTACACAAGGGTCAGAATGGAAGACGGCACGTCTAGGATAAAGGTGTGAAATTTGTTGGAAGACAAAAGCTTGGGTAGCGCTCCAAATATGGAAGCAATGGTAAGGCACAATAATTAAATAAAATCACAATAATAAATTACAACCTAAATAATTAAATCCCAAAAATGCTAATTAAAATCTACAATCCTATAATTCGGTCAGGGGTTCATCTAGTGGGCTTCTAGGTCTAGTCTACTAACTCATACATTAAAGAACACTACATATATAACATATATATATACACATATCATGCAATTATTAAAAATAAACATACACAATACTTATAATAATAAAATAATAAATTTACCCCTATATTATGATGTGGTAGTGACAAGTCTACCCTCCTTAGAAAAATTTTGTCCTCGAAATTTAAGATCCTCAATAGTTGTATTTATTTATTCTTTTATATTTTACCATCAAAATTTAAATTCATCAAGCCTTATAATCATGAAGTAAATCCATATTGTTAATTTAAATATAAATCAAATTTCATTCTTATCAAAATCTCCTCCAAAATTTTAAGTTAACAACTAAATACTCAAAAAATTTAATATCCAATCCTCCAATTGAAATCCAATCAATGCATATTTATAAAATTTAAAATCTCATCCGAAAAACTTTGAATTAAAACACTAATCCATTAGTAATTTTATTCCTCGATTCTTTTTTTTCACACAATACTCAAACAATGTAATACTTATGAAATCTTCAAATACAACATTCAAATATAAGTTTTAAAAATTTATATCTTGCAGCCAAATGAATATAATGGTAATCTTCTTAAATTCCTCAAAATTTAATGACAAATTCAATCATATCTTAATCTTCATAAAACTCAATAATTTAACAAAATCGTCAATTTTGTCATATCAAGTTCTCAACTCCTTATTCAAATTAATGTTTATCCTCAAAATTTAAGGCACATTGTCTCTCTTTGTCAAGTCATATCCTCTTTATAAATCTTTACTACGGTCGAACCCCCAACAATCAAGGTCTAAGAAAATTTTACCTACAGTCACACAACTTGCAATCTGGAGAAAATATACATGGTTATGGTCACTTTTGTCATGGTATTGCAGTCTCTGTCGGGGTGTACTACTAACTACATTCTAACAAGAGAATCATTGATACAAACTACGGTACTAGGAAATCAATCAATCAATCAAACAGACGAAAAAAGAACAGAAGGAAAGAACAGAACATAGCCTTCTAACCCATTACTTGGACATCTTCAACCTCTATCATACACTTAACTCTGGCATATTTATTCATAAATTCCTATCCCTATATACTGTTACCCATATCAACTAATCACTAGTCCACAAGATATCCATGGATACATCCACCTTACACACATCTGTCTATTAATACCAAAATCTGATACCAAGGACCTCTTAACATAATCATAGGTCAAATGATGCATCTAAAGTTTAATACCCCTATCCTTTGGTACCACTGTTTCTACTACTAGCACACCCACTGCTAGCTCTCGTACCTACTATAATTGTTTATACTAGTTGTTCTTATCACTCAAGTGCATACCAAGTGCAACAAACCATACTAAGTACTACTCCTTCTAATACAACTCTAGATGGACACCCAAGTCTGTTTGTAGTGCCATCTTAAGTATTCTTGAGCCAATAGATCCTTACACATGCACATCAACCACTCATATACTAATATACATTTCTTACCCACCATAAAATTTTATCCTCAAAATAAATCCTTAAAATTTAACTTCTCGAACAATTTAAAATAAAATGCATATACTTTCCTCAAAAGACAAATATTCAAATATTGAAATAAAATTTTAATCACTTCCAAAAATCCTTATAGCTTTGACTATGTTTATTGAATTGAATTTGAATCCTCAAAAATTTTAATAACACAAAATATCAACTCCTCAAAAATTCTTAAAATTGAAATTTATTTTCAATCTTCAAATTATAAATTTAAATCCACCTCTATCTAAGTATACATATAAATACTCACAGTCTCTAAAACTCAAGGTACACATAAATAAACCAATTGTCTATACCCCTCAACTGTGTACTGAATATTGTACTGCATGGATTACTTGCACTATTAGTTCCAATGATTTTCTATCCACATTAACTGATACACCAATCTACTATCATCACACGAGGTACTTACTGTTACTAGCACATTGCTCAACTAATCCTTGATATAGAACATTTTAGCACTCTTGGTATAGTAACACTAGCTTCATTATTAGATCACCTCATCACACTCACTAAAACTCATGATCACTTGCACTTTCTATAACACATATTTTACTTCACTCTCATAGGCGGGCCTATGGTTCCATATCTCGCTTGATGTATATGTATCTCCTCTTAAACCTTTTACATGCTGATACACTAATCTGTGATACACTTCATACCTTTCATGGCCAATCTTGATATTTCTCTACCCATGGCATACTCATTAATGCCTTGTATGCAGATACATCTCTTTATTCTTGACACACCCAAGTATCAACCATCAAATTGAATATCATGTTCCATTAATTTTCAACATAATTTCCTCGATACTTAATTGTTTACATGGATCACCCAGCTACATAAATTTATGACTATCCAGGACTGGCATGCTAACTCTTATGCTTACTCTTGGAACCATCACTGATACTCTTTACTCCTTCTTCTACCTATAGTACCAATACTAACTATAATGGCATATATTATAGAACTATTGCTACAAGGTACTATAATACAGGTTAACTCTAGATCAATGCCTACTGCTCACATATCCAACCAAGAAATACATACAAACTAACAAGCCACACTCTCAACAGACAACACTGATACAAGACACAGACCTAATTGCAAGTCACCAATTATCACACTACAAGGAACCCTAATGGAAAGAAGCTCAAGAAGGCACCGGACTAAGGACTGAAGGTATCTCTACGGTTATCCAAAGAAAATGATTGGAACAAAGTCCTAGAATAAAATAAATGGATAAGTATTGAGATGATACTTTAAGAACCAATTTAAGATACAACCTGATAATCATACACGTCTGTCCGAAATTATGACACTCAGAATTCTCGCTACGCCAGTGAGCATAGCGACGATAAACGATAGGTTCCATAACTAAGGTATGCAACTCTATAATCACGTGTCACGACCCGCACCCGAAATTTGGGCATGAGTCGTGGGTACGTCCAGCCTACGCCGCAGCATCGGCGGTAGAACGCTGTCTAGGTCTCAACATATAATATATCCTGTCAATAGTCTCAACTCCGCACGGAGGACAAAGATAAGTAATCCACAGTTCTATGATATACTCAATCACAAGCTAATAGAAAATAATGGCACGATGAGAATAGAAAAGAGTTCTAATATAAACCAACCACAATAAGTCCAACTCAAATCTTGGGTCTAGATGACCTCACAAAATCACAAAATAAAAAATACAACTCAGTCTCAGTCCAGAACAATAAATGCAGAAAAATAATCTAAGAATTGGCAGGTAAGGTCTCCTCTAGGATAGGCAACTCCTCTGGGGTTTCTGGAGTAAAATTGCCCTCTAATCCTGGGCCATAATGAGTGGGGCAAAGATCCTCCAGGTCCTCTGAAAAATGTTATCCAGTCAGGATTGGAACGAAGCACAAGCACTAACAGCAGTTTCATTAAATTGACAAAGACTATAAACAGTGTAAGAAATACAAGATGGAAATAAATGCTGGAAATATAAAGTACTGGAGAAAATGGAAATAGGCAATAGAGCATCTAGCAATGAACAATAGACAGTGAATGCTAGAACAAGTGAATCTGAATAAATAGACATCTAGCTAAGTGTTTGAATTATCAGTTTATTATGTGATCGGCTTGGGACTTGATCAGGCTGGTTATATATGATTAGCTATGATTCTTGTAGGTCAGGCTAACCATATAGTTAGCTATGATGCATGTAGTGGTCAGGCTAATCATATATAACAGCTATGATGCATGTAAATGGTCAGGCCGCACCCGACGTGAGAAGTGGGGTGAGCTATGATGCATGTAAAGGTTTGGATATGATCACATAATCTACTAATAGTTCCCCATCCCCCAGCTAGCACGATGGATTCCAATCACGACTCCTCATGATGGGGATCTAGGGTGCTAACCCGTGTATCCATAGTGTCGGAATCAAGTATGTAATACAACTGCATTATAGAAATAATCAACAATGAAAACTGTCAGAGAATGTACTCGCCTGTGGTCCCGAGGAAAGTGCGGGGATCAATGCCCAAGATGGAATTACAATGACCTAATATCAACTATTAAAGTTAGTAATTTAGAAAGGTAAACAATGAAACTAGCTAGGTATAGTGTTTCTAGGCTATGTCTAAGTCCAACTAGGTAAATACCTTGTTATACGAAGTCTTTTAAGCTACTACTAGTCTTAATATAGCTATATTAGATACTAGTAGTTTATATAACCCATATTCCTAAGTATAAAGATACTATCTTGGCTATAGCTAGTATTACATGAACCATGACCCTTACCCATACTAACCTTCTCTTAACTCAAGTACCCTACTTACCTTACCCAGTCACACTTCCACAAGAGACCTACCTTCAGTTACTGTTACATCAATAGCCATTACTGGCCTTACCTATTGTAACCAGGTACACTCAATACCCTTCCCTTAACACTAGTACCTGATACCAATTTAGCACAATGCTTCTCCTACCTACTGTGACTGAGAGCAACCCTCCTCTGCCCTCGAGCTGTTGCCCTTAGATACTGCTACCCTTAAGTATCAGTGCACTTCAGTTAAGTGCACTGACCAGTTCTTACATTTACCTTACCCATAACCACAGATACATGATCCCCCATATACTATCCTACCCTCACACACACTGGAAACTCACACTGCTCACTCTCAAAATTATACACACACACACTGAAAATATTTCTAACTGATACACAGGTCTAGCACCACACCCAAATCTCACTGGTCCCTCACTCTCAGAATCACACACACACACTGGTAAACAAGAACTCACACAGGAACAACTCACTCCCTAGATACTGAAACTCTAAACTCACACAGGTTGCACACACTGGAAATATCCAATACACAGATACTTAAGGTTCACTCCCTCACACACACTTCTAACATGCATACTGATGCATTAGGTTCTCACAGTCACTCTCCCACACATAGGTAAGTCACACACACTAGTTACACACTGGTATCTAACATAATCCTAACTCACTAACTTACTGCTACATACACACAGGAAACACCCCTCACTGAAACTAGTTCACACACTCACACATTATTCACAGACACTGATGCACACTAGTACCTGGACACAAGTTTACACACAAGGAGACACTGCACACAGACACAGGTATTATCTACACTAATGAAATCTGAAAGGAACCTAGGATACAACATTGAGAATTTCTGATACACTAGAGAATTTATTGATACACAATCAACTACACCTAGATTACCAATTAGGATACTCAAGTAGCCAAAATTCCTTATTCAAAACACTCACACAACACAGATTAAACCCCACACTCAGGCAGAATACACACTCCCAGGTATTGCCTAAACTGATACACTAAGCCATCAATCCCTTCACAGTGCACAACCAAAAGTACTGCCCAGTTCACTGAGTTCTCACTAACACAGTTCACTGCACAATACAAATTCCTAGCTGATAACACTATATTCTCAGCTACACACAGTTCTAAAGCACTGAACTCACACTGGGAACATATAGCCACATACACCAGTATCTAACACAAAGTACACATTGATCCACAGAAAATTAATAGATTAACTGATACACACCTAGGACCTAACACACAGGCACAAGTTTCCCTCACACTGGGAACACACACTAATCCCAAGTTATTGATACACAGCCTCTAAAACTCACACTGCTCAGAAACTTCCCCCAATACACACCCGACTGTACAGTGAATCCCTCCAATACATTCATACACAGCACAAAACCGTAGGTATACAACTACACACACATATATATATATATGTATACAAATCAGGGTTCCTTAGAACTAGGTCAAAATTAGGTATTCCCTCCCATGGAGCATTTCACCAAACACATAATGTGCAAAAACGGATCCTACATCAAGAACTCTAAAAAATACCCAAACCTAAACCCTAAATCGAAATCAATATTATAGGTAGGAGATGTAATCATGTATACTTGCAAACCCTTAGGATTAGGGTTCCTGAAATTGGGGGAAAATCTACGTATGAACACAAAACCGTAGTTCCTCCTAGATCTCCATGTAGAAACCCTAAAATTGAAATCTAAACCTCAGGGTGGGTTCCTAAAGGGCATTAACAACATAAATCAGAGATTAAATGAATAGAAATAGGGTTTTACCTAGGGAGATGGCTTCTTCAATGGAGGTTCTTCTTCTCCAAGGCTTCTTGACCCAACCCCTTGCTTCTCTTTGCTTTGGAGGAGGAAAAGGGGATCCCTAGGGTTTGATTCTGAATTTTGGGGTGGGGAAAAATAGCTCTTCTAATGGAGGCTAGGTTTAGGTTTTCTTCATGAAGGAATGGGTTCCCTTTTATATTATAACCAAGCTAGGGTTTCTAATGCATAGTTCAGGTTAAACCCCCTATGTTAGGTCATGAAGAACCTAATTAACTAGGGTTTAGTCAATTTAGGGTTTGAGGTCCAACCTAAAATTTGAATTCTAGGGTTTCTCTAGAATTGGTCTTCAAATTAGGGTTTAGCCATACTGACTTCTAGGGTTTGACCTAACCCAACACAACCAACATCAAATAAATAGTTTTAAAAAAACTCAGCAGATTAATTAAACACATAATTATTCAAAATAGTAAAATTACCCAAATGCCCTTATCTGAAAAAGTGGTAGTGACAAGTCTACCCTCCTAAAAGAAATTTTGTCCTCGAAATTTGGACTGAACAGAACAAAAATAAAATCAGAAAGGGATATACCTCAAGTCTAGAAGAGGTACGGGTATTGCTCGCGCATTTCGTCCTCTCTCTCCTAGGTCGACTCCCCTGGAGAGTGATGTCTCCATGCCACACGGACCAAAGGAATAGTTTGGTTCCGCAACACCTTCTCTCTGCGGTCCAATATCTCTACGGGCTGCTAGGGGTAGCTGAGCGTCGGACCAACCTCAATCTCCGAGTGGTCAAGTACGTGACTAGGGTCTGCCACGTACCGTCTCAGTTGCGACACGTGGAACACATCATGCACTCCCTCCAATGCAGGCAGCAAGTCCAGTCTATATGCCACTGTACCTATCCTTGCAAGAATACCGAAGGGTCCGATGTAGCGTGGACTAAGCTTTCCGCCTCGACCAAAACGAATCGTGCCACGCGTCGGAGAAATCCGTAGGAATACTAGATCGCCAACCTAAAACAAAACAGTCTCAACATGCAGTCTAAACAAACAACACAAACCAGAAAATAACAATCTATACCTGAAACTCAAGGGGTCTACGGTAGCTATCGGCCCAATGCCGCTGTCTGTCCTGCGCCACTCGCAGTCTGTCGCTGATGAGTTTCACCTTTTCTGCTGCATCCACAACCATTTCTGGTCCTAGCAAGGCTCTCTCTCCAACGTCGTCCCAAGATAACGGTGTACGACACCTTCGTCCATAAAGAGCCTCAAATGGTGACATCTCGATGCTGGCCTGGTAGCTGTTGTTGTAAGCGAACTCTACCAGGTGCAGATGATCCTCCCAAGAACCTCCGAGATCTAGAACGCAAGTGCGTAACATATCCTCGAGAGTCTGAATAGTCCTTTCAGACTGCCCGTCTATCTGGGGGTGATATGCGGTACTGAACTTGAGCTGAGTGCCCAAGCTAGCCTGCAGACTCCTCCAGAAGTGGGAAGTGAAACGGCTATCCCGATCCGAGACGATGCTTACAGGAACTCCATGAAGCCTAACAATCTGTCGCACGTACATCTCTGCTAGCCTCTCTATCGACGTGCCCACCTTAAAAGGTAAGAAATGGGCTGATTTGGTCAACCTGTCCACGATGACCCAAATCGCGTCCTTCCCTCCTGGAGATCATGGAAGCCCTAAAATGAAATCCATGGTCACGTGCTCCCATTTCCACTCTGGGATCGGTGAAGGTTGAAGCAATCCACCTGGCCTCTGCCGGTCTGCCTTTACCTGCTGGCACACTAGACACCGGGATACGAAGCGTGCTACCTCGCGCTTCATTCCATACCACCATACGTGCTCCCTCAAGTCTCGATACATCTTGTTGGCACCGGGATGCATCGAGTACTGGGAGCGGTGTGCCTCCTGCAAAACCTCCTCGCGCAGCTCCCCGCTTGGCACACATATCCTCGTGCCGTGTCGTAAGGAACCATCATCTGCGATAGTAAAGTCGTCCGACAATCCTGTCTGAACCTGTGCTCTGATACTCCTTAGTGCCTCATCATCGTACTGCGCAGCTCTGATCCTGTCCATCAGCTCGGACTGTATCTGCAATCCCCACATCTGAATCTCAGTACTGGGAACTAATACCTCAATCTCCAAGCTTTCCAAATCAGCCAACAAATGTCTATCTGTCGTCAAGTACATAGCCATCGGATACCTGCTCAAGGCATCGGCGACTACGTTGGCCTTCCCTGGATGGTACTGCAATAAAATGTCAAAGTCCTTCATCAACTCTAACCACCTCCTCTGCCTCATGTTCAGCTCCTTCTGTGTGAATACGTACTTCAAGCTCTTGTGGTCTATGAAGATCTCCATACGCTCTCCGTACAGGTAATGTTTCCACAGCTTTAGAGCGAAGATAACTGCTGCCAACTCCAAATCGTGGGTGGGGTAGTTCTCTTCATGAGGACGTAACTGCCTGGAAGCATAGGCAATTACCTTTCCGTGCTGCTGAAGAACACATCTCAGACCCTTACCTGAAGCATCACTGTAGATGGTGAAACCACCTGTCCCTGCTGGCAATGTCAAAACTGGAGCTGTCGTCAACCTCTTCTTCAGCTCATCAAATGCAGCCTAGCACTCCTCCGTCTAGACAAAATCCACATCCTTTCTAGTCAATCTGGTCATTGGCGCTGCAATACTGGAGAAGTCTTGTACAAACCTCCTGTAGTATCCTGCCAGCCCGAGAAAACTCCTGATCTCAGCTACCGAACTGGGGGTAGCCCACGACTTTACTGCCTCGATCTTCTGTGGGTTAACCGAGATTCCGTCACCCGATACCACATGCCCAAGAAATTCAACCTTGTCAAGGAAGAATTCACACTTAGAGAGTTTCCCGTACAGCTTCTCCCTCCTGAGAGTCTCTAAGACCAACCTCAGGTGCTCTTCGTGCTCCTCCGGAGTCTTGGAATACACAAGAATATCGTCGATGAACACCACTACGAACTTGTCAAGGTACTGGTGGAATACCTTGTTCATCAAGTTCATGAATACTGCCGGTGCATTGGTTAAACCAAATGGCATCACCATGAATTCAAACTGGCCGTATCTGGTCCGAAAAGCTGTCTTCGGCGTATCCTCCCTCTTCACCTTCACCTGGTGATAGCCTGACCTCAAATCTATCTTTGAAAACACCCTCGCCCCGCTCAACTGATCGAAAAGATCATCTATCCTCGGCAGCGGGTACTTGTTCTTGATAGTGATATTGTTCAAAGCTCTATAATCAATGCACATGCACACCGTGCCGTCCTTCTTCGGTACAAACAATACCGGAGCTCCCCATGGTGTTGAACTGGATTTGATAAAGCCTTTGTCCTGCAGCTCCTCGACTTGCTTCTTTAGTTCTGCCAGCTCGCTGTTGTTGACTCTATAGACATGTTGTGAAATGGGCTCCGCTCCTGGAACCAAGTCTATAGAGAATTCAACATCTCTGTCTGGCGGCAAGCCTGGCAACTCCTCCGAAAATACATCCAGGAATTCCGTTATCAGAGGATGTGGCAACTCTTCTTCTTCCGCCCTGGCTCCGCAAAATGTGCTCCTGCTCTGTTCCGCTGCTCCTCTGACAACCTCAAACTCTGGCTCTCCTGGTCGTCTAAATAATACTCTGCCTCTACAATAATCTATAGTAGCATGATGCCAACTCAACCAGTCCATTCCGAGTACAATATCGTACCCCGGAAGTGGCATGACGAGTAAGCTCACGCTCAACTCTCGGCCTCCTACTAACACCCTCCGGTCCTTGCAGTGATCACGGACTAGGATAATACCTCCACCAGTCATGATCTTGCAAGTCCTAGCTAATGGTTCTGTGTCTAAATGATGTCGAAGTGCATAAGATACAGACACAAAACTATGGGAAGTGCCAGAGTCGAATAAGGTAAATGCGGGAATACAATCGAGAAGAACCGAACCTGTGATCAAGTCTCCTGCTGGCTCGATCTCCTCGACTGCCATGGCGTACGCTCGCCCCTGGGGTATACCTCTCTGCTGCTGGTGCTGGGCAAACTTCTGATGTTGCGGTGGAAGTGGTGCCCTCTGTTGTTGGCCTCCTGGTACGGTAGGTACCCTGTCTGGTCCTCTCTGGACGGCTGCTCCACCCTGACCTGGATGAATGGTAGGGTAATCCCTCAGCTGGTGTGTCGTCGATCCGCAGGACAGACATGAGCCCAATCTCTTCCTGCAGATATCTCTAGTATGTCCCATCTTCCCGCAGTACGCACACTGGATGGCGGGCTGAGTCTGTCTCTGTTGCTGCTGCTGGACCTGCCCTCGGGCTGGTGCCTGATGCTGCTGCTGAAAGGGTCTCTGCTGTTGTTGCTGAAAGTGTGGACGCTTGCCCGGTCCCGCACTACTGTTTGCTCCTCCGGAACCATCGCATCCCCTCTTGGGCCTGAGGCCCAAGTCGTCCTCGGCTATCTGGGCATCCATCAATATGCCCTCGTAGGTAGCTGTGCAACGTCCCGACGTACGAGACTTGATCTCCCTTGCCAGCCCCTTTCTGAACTTCCGGGCCGTGTCCCCCGGATCTCTAATCATCGATGGCGCGAAGCGGCTCAGACGGGAAAACTCTGCAGCATACTCGTCGACGGACGAACTCCCCTGGACTAAGTCATGGAACTGACTCTCCAAAGCTCCCAGGGCAATATCAGGAAAGAACTTCTCCTTGAAGATCTCCTTAAAATCTTTCCAAGTGAGTCCCCTTTCAAGGAGTCTCGGCTCTGTGCGAAACCACGTCAAGGCGATGTCGAACATCTGGCTGCCGGCGGCCTCGATCTGAAGAGCCTCCGGAAGCTGCGCCAAGCGCAAGTTCCTCTCGATGTCCTCTAGCCAATCATCGGCGTAGAGTATCCCTTCTGTCCCCTTGAACTCCCGAGGCATCATCCTCTTGAAATACACAATGGTGCCCGGCCTCTGGTGGTGCTGATCAGGATGCTGCTGCTGCTGAGTAACTCTCTCCACAGCCTGGAGAGCCACTTGATGAGCATTCTCCATGTTCACCCTCATTATCTCTGTCTGGGCCTGATGTGCCTCAGCCTGCACCCTCTGGGCCTCTGCCGACGTCCTCTGGGCATCGACCATGCCCTGAATCAAAGCGAACATCTGTGCTCCATCGACGGGCACACCTCCTGGATGCTGAACTGGTGGTGGGGGTGGTGGTGGTGGTGGTGGAGGAGCAGTCGTAGATATGGGGACCCTCTGAACAGGTGGTGGAGGACTCCCGAATGCTGCAGACACTCCCACATGTACTGGAGATGTAGGAGGTGCTGCGGATGTCTGTCTGGCAAGGCGAGAGGTGGCAGACCTCTCTGACTCTGCTGCTCCGGTTCTCCGGGATCTGGTTCTCGGCGGCATCCTGAAGACAGATCGAAGAATTTAATCAAGGCAATAGACACGGTATCATCAAAGGAGGACAGTAAATTTCTAAAAGAAAAATCATTAAGAGTAGTATTATAAGAATCAGAAATTCCTAATTGTGATTGAGCATATCCTCGGCCAAATTCCTATTTCCTAAAACAGGCTCGTAGTAATACTCTAAGCGAGCACCACTACGATATTGCTCTAATGCGAATCTAGGACTGGACCTGCATGGGCCACCACTAAAATGTGTCACAACCCGCACCCAAAATTTGGGCATGTGTCGTGGGTACGTCCAGCCTACGCCGCAGCATCGGCGGTAGAACGCTGTCTTGGTCTCAACATATAATATATCCTGTCAATAGTCTCAACTCTGCACGGAGGACAAAGATAAGTAATCCACAGTTCTATGATATACTCAATCATAAGCTAATAGAAAATAATGGCACGATGAGAATAGAAAAGAGTTCTAATATAAACCAACCACAATAAGTCCAACTCAAATCTTGGGTCTAGATGACCTCACAAAATCACAAAATAACAAATACAACTCAGTCTCAGTCCAGAACAATAAATGCAGAAAAATAATCTAAGAATTGGCAGGTAAGGTCTCCTCTAGGATAGGCAACTCCTCTGGGGTTTCTGGAGTGAAATCTCCCTCTAATCCTGGGCCGTAATGAGTGGGGCAAAGATCCTCCAGGTCCTCTGAAAAATATTATCAAGTCAGGATTGGAACGAAGCACAAGCACTAACAGCAGTTTCATTAAATTGACAAAGACTATAAACAGTGTAAGAAATATAAGATGGAAATAAATGTTGGAAATGTAAAGTACTGGAGAAAATAGAAATAGGTAATAGAGCATCTAGCAATGAACAATAGACAGTGAATGCTAGAACAAGTGAATCTGAATAAATAGACATCTAGCTAAGTGTTTGAATTATCAGTTTATTATGTGATCGGCTTGGGACTTGATCAGGCTGGTTATATATGATTAGCTATGATTCTTGTAGGTCAGGCTAACCATATAGTTAGCTATGATGCATGTAGTGGTCAGGCTAATCATATATAACAGCTATGATGCATGTAAATGGTCAGGCCGCACCCGACGTGAGAAGTGGGGTGAGCTATGATGAATGTAAAGGTTTGGATATGATCACATAATCAACTAATAGTTCCCCATCCCCCAGCTAGCACAATGGATTCCAATCACGACTCCTTATGATGGGGATCTAGGGTGCTAACCCGTGTATCCATTGTGTCGGAATCAAGTATGTAATACAACTGCATTATAGAAATAATCAACAATGAAAACTGTCAGAGAATGTACTCGCCTGTGGTCCCGAGGAAAGTGCGGGGATCAATGCCCAAGATGGAATCACAATGACCTAATATCAAATATTAAAGTTAGTAATTTAGAAAGGTAAACAATGAAACTAGCTAGGTATAGTGTTTCTAGGCTATGTCTAAGTCCAACTAGGTAAATACCTTGTTATACGAAGTCTTTTAAGCTACTACTAGTCTTAATATAGCTATATTAGATACTAGTAGTTTATATAACCCATATTCCTAAGTATAAAGATACTATCTTGGCTATAGCTAGTATTACATGAACCATGACCCTTACCCATACTAACCTTCTCTTAACTCAAGTACCCTACTTACCTTACCCAGTCACACTTCCACAAGAGACCTACCTTCAGTTACTGTTACATCAATAGCCATTACTGGCCTTACCTATTGTAACCAGGTACACTCAATACCCTTCCCTTAACACTAGTACCTGATACCAATTTAGCACAATGCTTCTCCTACCTACTGTGACTGAGAGCAACCCTCCTCTGCCCTCGAGCTGTTGCCCTTAGATACTGCTACCCTTAAGTATCAGTGCACTTCAGTTAAGTGCACTGACCAGTTCTTACATTTACCCTACCCATAACCACAGATACATGATCCCCCATATACTATCCTACCCTCACACACACTGGAAACTCACACTGCTCACTCTCAAAATTATACACACACACACTGAAAATATTTCTAACTGATACACAGGTCTAACACCACACCCAAATCTCACTGGTCCCTCACTCTCAGAATCACACACACACACTGGTAAACAAGAACTCACACAGGAACAACTCACTCCCTAGATACTGAAACTCTAAACTCACACAGGTTGCACACACTGGAAATATCCAATACACAGATACTTAAGGTTCACTCCCTCACACACACTTCTAACATGCATACTGATGCATTAGGTTCTCACAGTCACTCTCCCACACATAGGTAAGTCACACACACTAGTTACACACTGGTATCTAACATAATCCTAACTCACTAACTTACTGCTACATACACACAGGAAACACCCCTCACTGAAACTAGTTCACACACTCACACATTATTCACAGACACTGATGCACACTGGTACCTGGACACAAGTTCACACACAAGGAGACACTGCACACAGACACAGGTAATATCTACACTAATGAAATCTGAAAGGAACCTAGGATACAACACTGAGAATTTCTGATACACTAGAGAATTTATTGATACACAATCAACTACACCTAGATTACCAATTAGGATACTCAAGTAGCCAAAATTCCTTATTCAAAACACTCACACAACACAGATTAAACCCCACACTCAGGCAGAATACACACTCCCAGGTATTGCCTAAACTGATACACTAAGCCATCAATCCCTTCACAGTGCACAACCAAAAGTACTGCCTAGTTCACTGAGTTCTCACTGACACAGTTCACTGCACAATACAAATTCCTAGCTGATAACACTATATTCTCAGCTACACATAGTTCTAAAGCACTGAACTCACACAGGGAACATATAGCCACATACACCAGTATCTAACACAAAGTACACATTGATCCACAGAAAATTAATAGATTGACTGATACACACCTAGGACCTAACACACAGGCACAAGTTTCCCTCACACTGGGAACACACACTAATCCCAAGTTATTGATACACAGCCTCTAAAACTCACACTGCTCAGAAACTTCCTCCAATACACACCCGACTGTACAGTGAATCCCTCCAATACATTCATACACAGCACAAAACCGTAGGTATACAACTACACACACATATATATATATATGTATACAAATCAGGGTTCCTTAGAACTAGGTCAAAATTAGGTATTCCCTCCCATGGAGCATTTCACCAAACACATAATGTGCAAAAATGGATTCCACATCAAGAACTCCAAAAAATACCCAAACCTAAACCCTAAATCGAAATCAATATTATAGGTAGGAGATGTAATCATGTATACTTGCAAACCCTTAGGATTAGGGTTCCTGAAATTGGGGGAAAATCCACGTATGAACACAAAACCCTAGTTCCTCCTAGATCTCCATGTAGAAACCCTAAAATCGAAATCTAAACCTCAGGGTGGGTTCCTAAAGGGCATTAACAACATAAATCAGAGATTAAATGAATAGAAATAGGGTTTTACCTAGGGAGATGGCTTCTTCAATGGAGGTTCTTCTTCTCCAAGGCTTCTTGACCCAACCCCTTGCTTCTCTTTGCTTTGGAGGAGGAAAAGGGGATCCCTAGGGTTTGATTCTGAATTTTGGGGTGGGGAAAAATAGCTCTTCTAATGGAGGCTAGGTTTAGGTTTTCTTCATGAAGGAATGGGTTCCCTTTTATATTATAACCAAGCTAGGGTTTCTAATGCATAGTTCAGGTTAAACCCCCTATGTTAGGTCATGAAGAACCTAATTAACTAGGGTTTAGTCAATTTAGGGTTTGAGGTCCAACCTAAAATTTGAATTCTAGGGTTTCTCTAGAATTGGTCTTCAAATTAGGGTTTAGCCATACTGACTTCTAGGGTTTGACCTAACCCAACACAACCAACATCAAATAAATAGTTTTAAAAAAACTCAGCAGATTAATTAAACACATAATTATTCAAAATAGTGAAATTACCCAAATGCCCTTATCTGGGAAAGTGGTAGTGACATCACGTCATCTAGAATCCTCGCCACGCCAACCGGTATGGCTGCGAGAACTTCTAAATTTCATAAATAAGATATGTACATCCAAGGTCAGGTTCCTATATTTTTGCCACGACAGATAATGTGGCTGCGATAAACTTTAGGTTCTATAGCCAAAGTAGACGTTTTACCTTCTCACTGTCCTCATCAACATTTGTCATCAGATGATACCGTAATTTAGTCCATAAAATTTATCTCGATATAAAATCAAACTCAACAACAATACCAAGAATTAAATTTAACAACTGATGAACAAGAATCAAATTCAATAACAACAAGTGAGAATGGGCAGAAACAAGGGGAAAAGATTTAAATTAGAAATTATAATAAGATTCTCAAGGGTCGTCCCAGGAATCTCTCAAGGAATTTTGTGATTGAGTATAATCTCTCATCCTAGTATCATATATCCTATATCCTATCGCAGGCACGTAGTAGTTTAACTAAGACGTCGTACTACCATGATATCGCATAACTTACAAAGTCTGACCTGCATGGGCCACCACTAAAAATATGTCACGACCGGCACCCGATATAGGGGCACGAGTGTGTGGGTACGTCAAGCCTACGTTGCAGCATCGGCGGTAGAATATTGTCTAGGTCGCAATACTAGCTAATCCATCTCATACGAATATCTAACTCCATAAGGAGACACAAATATCATAATATAATATGGAATACTCAATCACAGAAACTAGAGCACGATGAGATATCAAAAAAATAAATAAAATACATCACAAGCCTAAACAACAAAATAGTCTAACCTGCAAACAATAAGATCCAATCTCCAAGTATGCCAGAAAACAAGTCCTCTAAGTCGCAGTCTGGAAAAATATTTCCAGTCAGGATGGAGCGAAGTATAAGCACTAACAGCAGTTCCATGTATATTGACAAAAACTATAATACAGTGCAAAGAAATACAAGATGGATATAAATACTGGCAAAAAGAAATACTGGAGATGATGAAATACTGAAAATAGAAATACTGGAGAGCATATATCATCATCAATGGTACAACTAGCTATGAACCAAAATACATGTACATGCTAGAATAATAAATTCGAATATAAGTGAATACTAGAACAATAACTAGAAGATAGATAAATGCTAGATCAATAAACTAGAGATACATGTAGAGACTATCTAGCCAAGTGTATAAAACATCAGCATATCATGTGATCGGCTTGGGACTGATCAGGCTTGTTAAATATGCTTAGCTATGATTCATGTAAGGTCAGGCTAACCATCCGGATAGCTATGATCCGAGCAATAGTCAGGCTAATCATATGTAACAGGCTATGAGACATGTAATGGTTAGGCTGCACCGACGTTAGGTGTGAGTGAGCTATGATGCATGTAGAGTTGGGTATGATCACATAATTTACTAATATTTTTCCGTCCCCAGCTAGCACGATGGATTCCAATCATGACTCCTTGTGACAGGTCTCGATGATGCCAACTCGTGTATACATAGTGTCAGAATCATGTACGCTATACAACTAGAACTATAGAGATAATCAACATAATAAAAATTGTCAGAGAATGTACTCACCTGCGGTCCTTAGCTGGTATTGAATCAATATCCTATTTCTGAACTCTTGTCTGAATAATCCAACAGTCCTATAGACATCATTTAATAATAATACAAAATCAGTCATTACACTAACACACAATCATAAATACACTAAACTCAGGGCTACGCTAGGTATGACACTAGTCCACTAGCAGGGTCAAGTATGCGTCTAACTGCACGGGTGTCAGGTCCTTGATTACTGTGCATAATCAGATAGCCATTCACTAACACAGGTCTAAGCCAGTACGTCAGTGTACACAAGGCAGTCAACTCATAATTATCAGGGTTATATGGTCAATGTAAATACACGGGATACCCACATTTAACACCTATAGTCACACATCATATATACACATTACAGTCATAACTATTACTAGCATATATATATATATATATATATATATATATATATATATATATATATATATATATATATATATATATATATATATATACCAATCACACATGTATACATAAAATCACGAGAGGGCAGTTTGAACCTGTGCATATGCAATAGATCGATGACGACGACGATGATGACGATGACGACGATAATTATGATGAAGGTGATGATGATGGTTATGATGGAGGTGATGATGATGGATATTATGAAAGTGGTGATTGGTTATGATGGAGGAGATTTGTCACGACCCGCACCCGGGGTAAGGGTACTAGTCGGAAACAACGCCCAGCCTACGCCGCAGAATCGGCGGTAGAACGCTGTCTAGAAAGTCTATCTAATATAATGATCCACCAAAAGATAGTGTACTCAATCACAGAACTATGATAGAATGAACACGAATCAGATAAGAATAGAATAGTCATCAACTCATGAGTTTAAAATAATACATCAATGAGTCTGAAGAGTAAAAAAAAAAAGCTGGAGACAAATCCAGTACAAAAGAATACTATCATACTACAAGCTACACTCCAGGGTCAACTGTCTCAGTTGGGATAAGTCCCTCTTGAGCCAGGGTCTCCGAATCTAAACCCACAACATCCTGGGGTCCATAATAGGTAGGGTACTCCTCAGTGTCATCTGGAAAAATATATCCAGTCAGGAAAGGAGCAGAGTACATCTCTAACAGCAGTTCTAATACATGATAAAAACTATGTAACAGTAAATAGCTGTGGATAAACAAGATGCACAAAATAGATACAAGAGATATATAGACAATAAAGAAATACTGGAAAGAAATACAATAATAAATAATATGCCAATAAAACAATAATACTAATGACTAAGTGTGTGAGTACTAGCTTAACATGTGATCGGCTTGGGCAAGATACAATGCGGCCTGGCTAATCATACGTGCGGTGCATGATCAATACTATTCGCTTACCAATACTTTATTCAATAGGGATTTGATCACATATCTATACTAATACTCCCCACCCCCAACTGGTATAATAGATCCAACCACGGTATGCTATGACACTAGATTCTCCAAGAAGATAGCTAGTCTCCCCGAGAATCGGTGTCTGTATATGTACAAGATAACCAATGAAACAATACTTGCACCATATACACCATATACCAAGGAATAACATCTCATAACGAGATCCGGATATACCAATCCGTGTAACCATAGTGTCGAGAGAAACATGTAAATCTACACTAGATACAACGAACATAGAGGATATAATAAATGAGAAACTATCAGAGAATGTACTCGCCTGAAATCCAAAGAACAGTCTCACAGACGTCTGACTCGGTGCCTCGAAGACCTAGATATGGAATACCACATTAAAATAAGGTCCCGGAAAAAGAACAAGTCAAACTAGTCAACTCCTAGGTCAATAAATAAATTCTAAGTCAAAAGTCAACTATGGTCAACTCTAAAGTCAACTAAAGTCAAACCAAGGTCAACCTCACAAGAAATCTATATAAATAATATAGAAATAAAATACAACAATTTAGGAATAAAAATTAGATCCCAAATCATACTCACACAAAGTATACTACTTATACAAATAATATATACCCTAAAATAATATATATACAAACCAATATGTATACAAATAACATAATATATTATTACAAATATTATACAAAACACATATATATACACATATATATATATACAATAATAATATATAAAATATAATTTAAAACTGTCAAAGCGTCACTGAAAGCAGTGAACAAAACAAGATAAAATAAAAACAGGTTTAATAGTGACAGTTTTGACTGTCACTAAAAATTTGTCGCAGAAACTCCATATACAAAACCGCTGCTGTCACAGTTTGCTGACAGTTTCAAACTGTCACAAAAAAACATCGTTGAAAGGTTGCCGCTCAAAACTGTCGCAGCATTAATGACAGATCTGTCATTAATGCTGAGCACTGTACAGCGGCTGCTGTTTAGACCAAATAATGACAGTTTCACTGTCATAGAAACCACTGTCACCAAAACAAATAAAAATATAAATATATATATATATATAAATATATATATATATATATGCAATAATAATCATAATATATATATATAAATAAATAATTATATACTTATATATATATGAACATATAAACTTATAATTAAATACTAATAGTTACAACACATGCATATATTAATGTTCATATTTTACATGGCTAGAAGCACACCTAAAATATATACATTAATATACAAATAATTACATAATAATTATAAATAATATAATTACACAATTAAACACATAAATATATTTTATAAAACATTTATGTATAATTTATACCATTAACATAAGTACATATATAATTACATGCAAGAAAGCTACATATTATATTTGTACATCATATTAGCACACACAAAAATATATAGATCTATGCTACAATAATTACTATAATAAATACACAAAATAAATATATAATATCTATATATATTTACTAATTATAATTGAAGAATTTAAACCATACATAATTAGATCTATTCAAAAATCCACACAATTGGAGAGTATCACACCGTATCCCACTAGATCTAGGATACGCATGTGACACGAGTCCAACACACAACCAATTACACCCCGAAGGATACAAACAAATCACAAATAATATTTATGAATAAATCAAAGTGTCAAAAGTAGATCTATGTGTCCGTGTCAAAATACGACATGTTCAAAGCCCCGTGTCGGAGGAAAACCCCCAAAATGACACGTATCACCAAATAGTTGGGATACGAACCACATGTACCAAATTATGGACACGACACTAGCCCCAAACACATAAGCTCATGTCCAATTGATCTATAGGATCAATTGATACACACAACAAAATGTAAATTCGGAATTCCAACAAAAATAACACAAAAAGCACCATAACTTTCTCCATGGGTCTCCTATGAACACAAAACAAAGTCCTATGGGTAGTACATACATATAGGTTGATTTTACATGATTAAATCTCAGATTTAGAAGCTATTTAAATGGGAAAATCTGAATTATACCTATTGGGAGATGGATTCCCAATGAAACCTCCAATTGAGAAGAACTTGCTTCCAAATTGTAGATCCTTGCTCCTCTTTGTAGATCCTTGCTTCCTTCTTCTAGATCCTTGCTTCCTCCTTCTCTAATGGTGAATTGGGAAGAATTTGGAATGAATTTGGTAGGGAATTGGAATGGGAATGGAGGAAATTTGGGAGTGAAAAATTCTAGATCTAGATTTAGAATGAGAATGAGAGGAGAGAGAAATTTCCCTCCTCTTTTAATAGGCCGGCCTTGCCCCTCTCCCAAGCAATTATAAAATGTCCAATGTACCCCTTGGGGCCTCTCATGAAGAAATTATTAAGGAAGGAAGCTTCTAGTCTAATCACTTAATTAATTTAATCCATCTCCTTAACTATGGGCTTTCTAAATGGGCCAAATCTAACTATTTAATTCATGTTGGTCCATGGGTCCAAACTACACTAGTTGGGTCTACTAAAATAAGTCTAAAATAATTAAATAACATCCAACAACAATTAAATAATACAACATAAATTATTTACCATGTACAATATTTATTTAAATAGGAAATTACTAAAATACCCTTTTTCCTAAAATGTGGTAGTGACAAGATTATTGGTGATGATGATAATGATTGGTGAACAGGGTCGAGGCTTGCTGTTGGACTCTGGCAGCTCAGGCGAGGAGGAGGACAGGGATGGAGGTGCTGGGCATGAAGTCCGGCGGGTGTAGTCGTGAGGTGAAGGGGCTCGTGGTCCAGTCGTGGTATATGCGGGTGGTCGAGCAAGCCGGCAGGTTATGGAGGAGAACGGGGTTGAGATGGCCTGGTGGCTGTTGTGCAGTCAGGGTCAGGGACGATCGGTGGTAAAGGCCGGCGGTGAGCAGGTTGTGCTCCGCTGGGTGTTGGCGGGTCGTCGGACTGCTCGTCGTCGGGTTGGCAGAGGACGGGGCTGATCAGTCGGGGTTAGCAGTCGAGGGGAGAACGGGGACGGGTGTTGGTCGTCCTCGGGGACGCCGGGTGAGGCGTGGGGAAGAGGAGGAAGAAGAAGAGGGTGGTGGTGGTGCTGCTGCTGCTGGTAAGCGGTGGTTGGCGGGAGCGTTGGTGGTGGTGCATTCGGCCGAAGGAGGGGTCGGCTCGATGTTGGCAGTGAGGAGTCGACTAGTGGTCGACTGCGGGTGCTCCAGACCGGCTCCGACGGGAAGGTGGCTGGGGTAAAGAGGTGAAGGTTTAGGTTAGGTTTTCGTTTTGTTTGATGAAGGAGGATGGTAATGGTGATGTAAAATAATAGGGATGACAGTTTTGCATGTAGGATGAGAGAGAGGGTTGATGGTGATGCTAGCCTAGGGATTAGGTCCAGCTGTGCCTTGGGATGGGGTTGGCATTGGGAGAAGGGTTAGGATTAGGAATTATATATATAATGGTGTGTGTGGTGAGGATGGTGTTACATTTGAATGAGTTGCCTAGATTCAATATTAAGGGGATAGAGTACAACAAAGGGGAGAGAGAGTTGAACGGTTAAAGGGAGGAGGGGGTGATTTCTTCATATGCTTGACCAATAGGATGGTGACACATCATTAAACTTTTGTAATAAAGTCCCCAACAATTAGAAATTGCACAGAAAGTGGGTTCTTGGATTAAATGAGGGAAAACACCATGTTTGGTGTGTTGTAGTGGCTAGAAAGGGTGTGTGGTGTTTAGTATGAAGCTTGAGGGTGTAAATGAGGGTTTGGTTTGGTGTTAGATGTAGTTTTGGGTTAAGTTGGGTCCTTACATCAATTTAATTAAAACTAATATAAATAGTTTTCTAAAATAAATTGGAAGTACATGGGATTAAAATTAGGTGGAACACAAATATCATGAACGTAGAAGACTCAAAATAGAACATTATCATAATTTGGGTTGCATAAAATGGTCGAGATTGTGTCTCCAATTTTGATTGGAACGCACAAGGATACAAAGTTAGATTTATTTGGAATTAAAAATAAACGTCCGCGAAGAATATTGTGCGACTAAAAAGAAACACAAGAGAGCATATTTATGAGTTACACAAGGGTCAGAATGAAAGATGACACGTATAGGACAAAGGTATAAAATTTGTTGGAAGACAAAAGCTAGGGTAGCGCTCCAAATATCGAAGTAACGGTAAGGCACAAAAATTAAATAAAATCGCAATAATAAATTATAACCTCAATAATTAAATCCTGAAAATGCTAATTAAAATCCATAATCCTATAATTCGATCCTGGGTTCATCTAGTGGGCTTCTAGGTCTAGTCTACTAACTCATACATTAAAGAACACTACATGTATAACATATATATATATACACATATCATGCAATTATTAAAAATAAACATACACAATACTTATAACAATAAAATAACAAATTTACCCCTATTTCAGGATATGGTAGTGACATGCATTGTTAGTGTTAAATAGATTAGTAGCTATATGTTAGTATTTAGTGAGAGTATCATAATTTGTTAGTTAGGTATTAGTATTAGTTACTATTAGTTCTAAATACCTTGAAGTATTATCAAGGTATTAAGTTTAGAATACTAAGGTATTAGAACACATGTTAAGGTAATATTGGGTATCAAAATACTCGATATTAATAAAAGGGTAAATGGTAAGTAGATATATGTTGTATTATATATAAGTATTGTATATATATGTATGTTGTTAGTATTAGGTATTTAGTAATATGTAATAGTTTAGTATGATAGTTATAGTTTAGTATTGGGTATTAACTATATATGCACTAGGATTGACTTACCTTCGGATACCAAGGTAACGTCAAGGTATTTGGTCAATATTCAAGGTATTGGGTGTCACCCCCATATTTCAGATTAAGGATATTTTTGTCTTTTCATAATTTTATGTGTAAATGATTGCATGATAATTAATTATATTTCAATAATTGTGATTTTTATTTGATTGTTGTACTTTACCGTTGCTTCGATAATTAGAGCGCTACGCTAGCCATTGTCTTCCAACTGATTTCACACCCTTATCCTAGACGTGCCAAACTATTACTTTGATCTTTGTGTGACTCATAACCAGGTCTTGTTGTGCTTCAGTTTAGACGCGCAACATTCGTCACAACCGATTGTATTTAATTCTTAATAAATCTAACTTTTATCCTTGTGTGTTCCAATCGAAATTGGAGACACAACCTCGACCTATTTTGAGCAACCCAAATTAAGATAATATTCTATCCTGAGTCTACTTTATTTATGATGCTTGTGTCCCAATTAAATTCAGTCCCTTGTATTCCTAATCAATTTTAGAACACCACTTGTATTTATTTTTGATTAATTAAACCAAAATCCCTCTTTGTGCAATTTTCCAATTGTTGGGCACTTTTGTGCAAAAGTGCATTAAGGTGTCCACCCCGTTGGTCACGACACGTGAATAAATCTATTTCTCCTTCAATTACATTTTTTCATGATTTTTGGGAGTGTGTAATTGAACACCAACCTCTTTAAGACCATGGCCCTCCAAACCTTGAACCAATTGAATCCTAGCCTTCATTTTAAACCCATTAAATCATGGCTCTTGAAATATCTTCATGAGAGGCCCAATCCCAAGAGGGGTTGACCAGTCAAATTTTCTAGGTCAACTCAAACCTCTACATGTATATAAATAATATGTTTTCCCTTTCTTTACTTTTTCTTTTCTTTCAATTCTCTTTAAACCTAGAAACAATCAGCTGACTTCCCTCCACGACAACCCTTCCCATCATCTCTTGCTCCTGAACCCAACCCGCCGGAGTTCAGCCCTCCCCGGAGGTTTCGACTGAACTCGCCGCCTCACCATTCCTCCGCTGACCCCGGATGCTTCACCGCCTCTCCTCGCCAACCGCTGAACCCGAATGCCTCGCCTCGACCGGAGAAGCTCGACTGAAGCCGAAGAGCGTTGCTGTCGACCCCGAGCACCGCGAAAGTCGACCCCGCGACAGAACATTCCACCCCCGTCCCGCTGCAACGAACCAACCAGTCCCTCGTCGATGACCACTGCACCAAAAACGTTATCGACCGCGTCCGTTTGACGCCGGAGCCCGCCGTAACTCGACGACATCCGTCTGAAGCCGGAGAACCCCGCCGGTGTTCGATCAGAGCCCGACCACCTTCTTCCTTGCCTCCTCCTACTCGATACTACCCTCTCCTTCATTCATCAACATCATCGCCGTAGTCGCAACCATCGCCCTTGCCGTCATTGTGCCACGTGCTGGTTCATTCCTGCCCTCGTTCCCGTCATTTCATATAATTGTATATATGTAACTATAAGGATGTATGTACGTACGTATTGCATACGTATTGGTATATTGGTATATATAAATAACATGTTTCTCAACTAGTATATATATACATACGTATAAGTAGTGTATAGGTATCCCCTAGTATATATATTTAATATTTATACTTATGGTATAAGTTTTTTAAGTATATATACATATATTATAATTGTAACTAATGAATATTAATGTATATGCATATGAACCGTATAATTCTCAATTAGTATAAAACATACGTATATGTATTATACGTGCATCCCTAGTACATGTTTAAAATATGTATATATATGTGCATAGTATAAATTCGTTTAAGTATGTATATATGTAGATATATTATATGTGTAATTAATTAGTATTATGAGACATCTTAGTTCATATTATGTACTATGTATTATATGTACTAGATATCTTGAATGTGACCACGGATACCAGTAGTTACATCGACCTGTGACCATGTACAATGATAGCAGACTGCCACATGTACACTGATGTACTGGCGTGACCATGCCATTGACTGTCTGTTATGCACAACAACTACAGACATGACCCTAGCGTAGTCCCTAAGATCATGGTGTTTGATTGTGTATTAGTGTAATATCTGATGCAGTATTGTGTTTATGATATATCTATTGGACTGTTGGATCATTCAGACGATGCCTTGGAACCCGGATATTGGTATTGCCAGCTAAGGACCACAGGCGAGTACATTCTCTAACAGTTTTTATTATGTTGATTATCTTTATAACTCTTATTGTATAGCGTACATGTCACGACCCGCACCCGGTTTAGGGGCACGAGTGCGTGGGTACGTCCAGCCTACGCCGCAGCATCGGCGGTAGAACGCTGTCTAGGTCGAGTACTATCTAAACAATCTCACGCTAGTATCCAACTCCATAAGGAGACTCGGATAATACTATAAAAATATTCACAACATACTCAATCACAACTACAGCACGATAGGAATTTAAAGAAATAAAAGAACACAAGTCTGATGACAACATAATCATACCTGCAATCAGTAACATCCAATCTCCAAGTGTGTCAGAAACCAGTCTACTAAGGTCACAGTCTGGAAAAATATTTTCCAGTCAGGAAGGAGCAAAGTACATCTCTAAATAGCAGTTCTATATAAATGACATAAACTATGTAGCAGTTCTAGATGGAAATATACCAGATGCATGTATAGGTACGAGAATGTACAATAAAAGGAATACTGGAAATACTGTAAGTAACTGCAGGAAAAGAAAACAATATGTCCAAGAGCAAGAAACCTATGACTAAGTGTGTGAGTACTAGCTTTAACATGTGATCGGCTTGGGAACATGATCAGGCTGGTTACATGTGATTAGCTATGATTCACGAAGGTCAGGCTAACCGTTGGTTAGCTATGGTGCATGTAGAGGTCAGGCTAATCACACGTAACAGCTATGAGGCACGGAGATGGTCAGGCCGCACCCGACGTGAGATGTGGGGTGAGCTATGATGCATGTAAAGTTGGGTATGATCACATATCTACACTAAAATACTCCCCACCCCCGACTGGTATAGTAGATCCAATCATGGTATGCTATGGCACTGGATTCCCTAGGAAGGTAGCAAATCTCCCCGGGAATCAGTGTCTGTACGTACACAAGATAACAAGGAAAACAAGTCTTGTACAAGCTACACCATGAATAAGGAATAACATCTCATGACGAGATCCGTGTATACCAATCCGTGTAACCGATGTGTCAAGAACATGGATATTTACACTAGATACAGTGAACATAGGAGATATCATAAATTAGAAACTAATCAGAGAATATACTCGCCTTTGGTCCTTAGCTGGTAATTATTGATGTCCTGTTCCAGAGTATCCCCTGGGTAAACCAACAGTCCTATAAACATATCACAAGCAAAACCACATTTGCATCAGATGCTACACTAACACAGTCTAAAAATACTGGCCTCAGGGCCAGTCAGGCAGGGCACTAGTCAACTAGGGTTATCTAGTAGGGATACGTATATAAATACACATATATAAGCCTATCAGTAATTTGTACAAAATACGTATATAATATATATACTAAATAGATGTATATAAATATATATATATATATATTCGTAAACCAAAATATATATTTGTATCTATACAATCAATTATATACATAATTATACCAAATCATACTTATACTATATACAGGTAACTATACAAATTTACATTTATATATATAAAACCAATACAAAATATAGATATACATACATATACCAATACGAAAATATAATCTACATATATATATTTATACCAAAAATTATATGCAAAATATGTATAACTGTATACTCATGATAGAATATAATTTATTTATGAAAAAGTACATCACCCATTAAATACATATATAATACATTAATTGTATGTACAATATATATATATATACATTTATACTAATTATACATATTTGAAAATATATTAAGTACATATATATATATACAAATATATATACATATACCAACATTATATATTTTTATGCCAAAATACATGCATATATATTAAAGGAATTACACATATACATTTTTATTTAAATATGTACATATATCTAAATCATATTAAATGTATATTAATATACATATACACTAAAATACGTTTATATATATATATATATACTAATAAAACATTTCAAATATCATATATATATACATTAATACATACATACATATACTAAAATATATATATACTATGCTAATACATGTATTAAACATTTAATTAAAAATAAATATACATGTACATATATTAAATTATACATTACCAATGTATTTATATACTATACATATATACGTATTAAACATTAATTAAATAAATAATACACATATACGTATATGAATTTATACTCATACGTATATACATATATTTCTACACATTAATTAAATAAATACTATACAATTAATTATGCATACTATAATTATACAAGTAATTATACATATATATACACATGAATTACTATATACTAATACCTATACAAAACATATATATATACTAAACATTAATTACACTAATTATACATCTAAATAATTTCTGATTAAATAATTTAATTAACTGGAAAAAAATAATTTACTGATTAGTAAATTAATTAACTAATCTAATTATAATTAAACTAATTAAATACTAATTAACTAATTAATAACTAAATAAATGATTCTGAATTAACTAAACTAATTTTATAAGTTCATTAAACTAATTATAAATTAATTAAACTAATTATTAATTAACTAACCTAATTAATATATCACTAATTATATAAAATAAACTAATTATATAATATAACTAATTATATTTATAAACTAATTATATTTACAGGGTTGAAGAAAGAGGGAAGGGGGAAAGGGGAACTCACGAAGGGGAGGGGGTTTTCCGGCGAGGTCGCGGTGGGGCTCCGTCGGGCAGGGCGTCGGCGCGGGGCTCCGTCGAGGCGGTCAGCGCTCTGTTCGAGGCGGTCGGCGGTGCTCTCGTCCCGAGGAGGCGGTCGGCGGAGTTCGACTGGCTCGAGAGCGGCGGTGGGTCTGAATCTACGGCGGGCCAGATCGAGGAGGTGGCGGCTTCGAGGTGGCTGCGGTGCTCGGTTCCAGCGGCGGCCACCGGCTTCAGCGGCGGTGCTCGAGGATGGGTCGAAGCCGACGTTCGTCTCGGCGGAAGGAGATCTCGGCGGCTGCTCGGCTCGACGCACGACGGTTAGGTTAGGGTTAGGTTTAGGGTTCTGTGTGTCAGGGGGTCGTGTCCGGGTCTGCCGGACACGAGGATGGTGTTGTGTACGTGTCCGGGTTGGACACGAGGGTGGTGCTCTGTGGGGGACGTGTCCGGGGCTGGACACAGGAATCTGATGTACTGTGGGCGTGTCCGGGTGTGTCGGACACAGGGATGATGTACTGTGGTGGAGGTGGGTGTGTCCGGATGGTGTCGGACACAAAATCAGATTGTAATATTGTAAATCTGGACACCGGAAATGAATGGATACGGTGGGACACCCGGGGTCGGACCCGAGGCCATCACGGCTGACACGGTGATGCTGGACACACGGACACGAGCACACAAAATGGTGGTGATGACTTGTTGGCTTTGTGGGGATTTGTGAGGGCTAGTTAGGGTTTCTTGGGAATGGCGATGAGGAACTTAAATAGGGAGAGATGGTGTGGGATAAAGGGTGCGGGTTGGCCCAATAATGAATGGCCCAGATCATAATTAAACGGGTTTTTCATGTGGGAAAAATGAGGGTGTGAATGGGAGACGGAAAACGGATAAATTAAATAGAAAAGAAATTTAAGAAAAATGTTTTTAAGAGGCTTCCGATTAGCTACTAATTAAACTCATGTTTTAAAATATTAGAAAGTATGTAATTCATTTATTTACTACCCCAATGAATTTAAAAATTTATTATGAAGAACCAACTAGTCTTTTAATTAATTTATCAAATAACTAACTTTATGATTTCAAGCCAATAAACATTTGAAACTAGAGAAATATATATACATTATTATTTATTTATTTATTTAAAGGAACTCGACATTTAGAAAAAATGATTTTTATAAAAGATTTTAAATTACCTTCTAAAATCAAACATTGTTCCAAATCAAATAAAATTTCAAGGAGAAAATATTTTATAAACTTGGTATTTTAAAATAATTTAAAATCTAAATATTTCGGGAATTTGGAAATCGGAGGTTACAAGTCTACCCACCTTAGAAAAATTTCGTCCTCGAAATTTAAGATCCTCAATAATTGTATTCACACATTGTATTGTTTCTATCAAAATTTAAATTTCAAACCAAATAATCATGAAGTAATTTCATATTGCTATTTCACAACCTTTCAAAAATTTATAACATCATATTCCTGAAAATCTTCAAGTTTTAAAATCAAATTCAAATTTTTATCATAATCTCCTCCAAAAAAATTTTGTTCGTATCTAATACTCAAGGATTTAATATCCAATCCTCCAATTTAAATCCAATCAATGCATATTTATAAAACTAAAAAAAAATCTGTATCCCAAATTTAAATTTTAAACACTAATCCATCATTCATCTTACTCCTCTAACCCAAATTCAATTGATGCTTATTCAATTATACATCCTCCTCCCGAGAATTTAATTTGGCACTATTCCATTAACGATTTATCTCCTGATTTTCTTTTTTTTTTTCCTCAATACCCAACGATGCGATACTTTCAGAATCTTCAATGCAACATTCATAATATAAACTATAAAATTTCTATCTTGCAATCAAATAGAAAAAATGATAATCTCTCAAATTTTCTCAAATTTTATTAATCACTTTAATAATATCAAGATTTTCCTAAAATTTAATAAATCCTCAATTTTGTCCTGTAAATTTCTTAATTCTCTATTTAAGTTAATGTTTGTCCTCGAATTTCAATCATACCTCGATTTTCATAAAATCAATGATCCATCAACTCCGTTATAACAACCCCTAAATTCTTTATTTAATTTAATGCTCATCCACAACTTTAATCCTCTTGTCTTTTTTTTTTTTTTTTTTTTTGTCAGTCATAACCTCGTCACAGATCTTTGCTATGGTCAAAAACCTAATGATCATGGTTTAAGAAAATTCTACCTACAGCCATGCAATTTAAGAAAATATATAGGTCATGTATCTTTTGTCATGGTATTTCAGTCTCTGTTAGGGTGCACTACTAGCTATGTTCTAACAAGAAAATCACGAATATAAACCACGTTACTAGGGAATCAATCAATCAAAAGACGAAAAGAACATTAGGAAAGAAAAGAAAGAACCTGCTAACATATTACTTGCGGTATCTGTTATCAAACACTTAACTCTAGCACATTCGCTAACTAATCTTCTATTCCTGTACACTGGTACCCATATCAACTAGTCATTTATCCACAAGATCCATGAATATATCCATATGGCACACACCTGTTTATTAATACCAAATCTGATACCAAGAACCTCTAATATAGCCATGGTTCAATAATGCATCCAAGTTGATCCCTCTATCTCTTTAGTACCATACCCTCTGTCAGTTCCCGTTCCCACTACAATTGTTCATACTAGTCGTTCTTATCACTCAATACACGTCAAGTGCAACACCATACTAAGTACTGCTCTTTCCAATACAACTTTAGATGGACACCCAAGTCAGCCTGCGGTGCCATCTCAATCCTGCTCAAGTTATCAGATCCTTACACATGTATATCATCTACTCATATATTAATATTCATATCTCTCATCTACCATAAAATTAATCCTCAAAATAATCGTCAAGGTTTAACTTCTCGATCAACTTAAAATGAATTGTATATACCTCCTCAAAATTAGATGCTCAACATCGACACAAAATTTAATCACTTCTAAAATCTTTGTAGCCTTAACCATGTTTAGTGAATTCATATTTGAAATCCTCAAAAATTAATGACATAATCTCAACTCCTCTATTATTCTAAAAATAAAATCTTATTTCCACCTTTTAATTTATAACTCCACAATGTACATATCAGTGCTCACAGTCTCTGATACTCAAGGTGCACTCAATGCATCTAGTGTCTATAACTGTGTACTAAAATTGTACTGCCTAAATCACTTGCACCATTATCTCCATTGATCAAAGTTATCATCACCTGTAATTTCTTTCATGATTTTCAATTTATGTCAACTGGTATATCATTTAATTATCTTCACACAGAGTGCTTACTGTTATTAACGTTATTCTCGACTAATCCTCGATATAGAATCATTAGCACTCTTGGTATTATATCACTGGTTTCATTAATGCATCATCTCATCAATGCTCATTATAACTCATGATTACATGTATCTACTATAACACTCATGTTTCTTTACTCCCATGGGCATGTATATGGTTCTTCATCTCGATGGTTGTATAGGTATTCCTCTTTAACTTTTTCAGCCGGTTAAACTGATCTGTGATACGCTTCACCATCTTCATTACCAATTCTGATATTTCTCTACTCATGACACCTTATTAACTCTTTATTGCATATATCCTTCTTTACTTTTAACACGCCCGAAATCAACCATCAAATTGGACGTTATGCTCCATAAATCCTTAACACAATTCCTTGATACTTAATTGTTTACATAGATCACTCAATTACATAATCATGATTATCCAAGACGGGTAATTGACTCTGATACTAACTCTGAGAACTATCACTGATACTCTATACTCTCCTTAACTCTCAGTCTCTAATGACACTACTCCTAGAATCATTGGTACAAGGTACTATACTAAGGGCTAACTCTAGATTAAAGCCTACTGCTCACATGTCCAACTAAGAAACACTTACAACTCACTAGCAACACAGTCAATACTAATACAAGATACAAACAAAATTACAGGCCACTAATTATCATACTTAACAAGAAATCCTCCAGGAATAGGAGCTCAAAGACTGAATTGAGGACAGAAGGTATCTTTACTGCTAGTAAAGAAAGAAGCGGTGGAACAAAGTCCTGGAATAACAGAAATAGATAAGTCTTGAGATGATATTTTAAGAACCAATTTAAGATACAACCTGATAATCATACACGTCTGTCAAAAATCATGACACACAGAATCCTCGCCATGCCAGTAAGCATTGATGCGATAACGACAGGTTCCGTAACTAAGGTATGCAACCCTATAATCATGTCATCTAGAATCCTCGCCACGCCAACCGGTATGGCTGCGAGAGACCCTAAGTTTCATAACTTACAGTATGTACATCCAAGTTAGGTTCCTACGTTCTCGTCACCACAGCTAATATGGCTGCGATAAACTCTAGGGTCCATAACCAAAGTAGACGTTTTACCTTTCTCACTGTCCTCATCAATATATGTCATCAGATGATACCGTAAATTTTAGCCCGAAAAATTCATCTCAATTTGAAATCAACTCAACAACGATATCAGGAATTAAAGTTAACAACTGGTCAACAAGAATCAAACTCAATATCAGCGAGTGAGGACGGACAGAAACAAGGGGGAAAGGATTTAAATTGGAATTTATAATGAGATTCTCAAGGGGTCGTCCCAGGAATCTCTCAAGAATTTGTGATTGAGTATTCTCTCTCATCCTAGTACCCTATGTCCTATGTCCTATAGCAGGCACGCAGTAGTACAACGAAGACGTCACACTACCACGACATCGCACAACTTGCGAAGTCTGACCTGCATGGGCCACCACTAAAAATGTGTTACGACCCGCACCCGGTTTAGGGGCACGAGTGCGTGGGTACGTCCAGCCTATGCCGCAGCATCGGCGGTAGAACGCTGTCTAGGTCGAGTACTATCTAAACAATCTCACGCTAGTATCCAACTCCATAAGGAGACTCGGATAATACTATAAAAATATTCACAATATACTCAATCACAACTACAGCACGATAGGAATTTAAAGAAATAAAAGAACACAAGTCTGATGACAACATAATCATACCTGCAATCAGTAACATCCAATCTCCAAGTGTGTCAGAAACTAGTCTACTAAGGTCACAGTCTGGAAAAATATTTTCCAGTCAGGAAGGAGCAAAGTACATCTCTAAATAGCAGTTCTATATAAATGACATAAACTATGTAGCAGTTCTAGATGGAAATATACCAGATGCATGTATAGGTACGAGAATGTACAATGAAAGGAATACTGGAAATACTGTAAGTAACTGCAGGAAAAGAAAACAATATGTCCAAGAGCAAGAAACCTATGACTAAGTGTGTGAGTACTAGCTTTAACATGTGATCGGCTTGGGAACATGATCAGGCTGGTTACATGTGATTAGCTATGATTCACGAAGGTCAGGCTAACCGTTGGTTAGCTATGGTGCATGTAGAGGTCAGGCTAATCACACGTAACAGCTATGAGGCACGGAGATGGTCAGGCCGCACCCGACGTGAGATGTGGGGTGAGCTATGATGCATGTAAAGTTGGGTATGATCACATATCTACACTAAAATACTCCCCACCCCCGACTGGTATAGTAGATCCAATCATGGTACGCTATGGCACTGGATTCCCTAGGAAGGTAGCAAATCTCCCCGGGAATCAGTGTCTGTACGTGCACAAGATAACAAGGAAAACAAGTCTTGTACAAGCTACACCATGAATAAGGAATAACATCTCATGACGAGATCCGTGTATACCAATCCGTGTAACCGATGTGTCAAGAACATGGATATTTACACTAGATACAGTGAACATAGGAGATATCATAAATTAGAAACTAATCAGAGAATGTACTCGCCTTTGGTCCTTAGCTGGTAATTATTGATGTCCTGTTCAAGAGTATCCCCTGGGTAAACCAACAGTCCTATAAACATATCACAAGCAAAACCACATTTGCATCAGATGCTACACTAACACAGTCTAAAAATACTGGCCTCAGGGCCAGTCAGGCAGGGCACTAGTCAACTAGGGTTATCTAGTAGGGATACGTATATAAATACACATATATAAGCCTATCAGTAATTTGTACAAAATACGTATATAATATATATACTAAATAGATGTATATAAATATATATATATATATTCGTAAACCAAAATATATATTTGTATCTATACAATCAATTATATACATAATTATACCAAATCATACTTATACTATATACAGGTAACTATACAAATTTACATTTATATATATAAAACCAATACAAAATATAGATATACATACATATACCAATACGAAAATATAATCTACATATATATATTTATACCAAAAATTATATGCAAAATATGTATAACTGTATACTCATGATAGAATATAATTTATTTATGAAAAAGTACATCACCCATTAAATACATATATAATACATTAATTGTATGTACAATATATATATATATATACATTTATACTAATTATACATATTTGAAAATATATTAAGTACATATATATATATACAAATATATATACATATACCAACATTATATATTTTTATGCCAAAATACATGCATATATATTAAAGGAATTACACATATACATTTTCATTTAAATATGTACATATATCTAAATCATATTAAATGTATATTAATATACATATACACTAAAATACGTTTATATATATATATATACTAATAAAACATTTCAAATATCATATATATATACATTAATACATACATACATATACTAAAATATATATATACTATGCTAATACATGTATTAAACTTTTAATTAAAAATAAATATACATGTACATATATTAAATTATACATTACCAATGTATTTATATACTATACATATATACGTATTAAACATTAATTAAATAAATAATACACATATACGTATATGAATTTATACTCATACGTATATACATATATTTCTACACATTAATTAAATAAATACTATACAATTAATTATGCATACTATAATTATACAAGTAATTATACATATATATACACATGAATTACTATATACTAATACCTATACAAAACATATATATATACTAAACATTAATTACACTAATTATACATCTAAATAATTTCTGATTAAATAATTTAATTAACTGGAAAAAAATAATTTACTGATTAGTAAATTAATTAACTAATCTAATTATAATTAAACTAATTAAATACTAATTAACTAATTAATAACTAAATAAATGATTCTGAATTAACTAAACTAATTTTATAAGTTCATTAAACTAATTATAAATTAATTAAACTAATTATTAATTAACTAACCTAATTAATATATCACTAATTATATAAAATAAACTAATTATATAATATAACTAATTATATTTATAAACTAATTATATTTACAGGGTTGAAGAAAGAGGGAAGGGGGAAAGGGGAACTCACGAAGGGGAGGGGGTTTTCCGGCGAGGTCGCGGTGGGGCTCCGTCGGGCAGGGCGTCGGCGCGGGGCTCCGTCGAGGCGGTCAGCGCTCTGTTCGAGGCGGTCGACGGTGCTCTCGTCCCGAGGAGGCGGTCGGCGGAGTTCGACTGGCTCGAGAGCGGCGGTGGGTCTGAATCTACGGCGGGCCAGATCGAGGAGGTGGCGGCTTCGAGGTGGCTGCGGTGCTCGGTTCCAGCGGCGGCCACCGGCTTCAGCGGCGGTGCTCGAGGATGGGTCAAAGCCGACGTTCGTCTCGGCGGAAGGAGATCTCGGCGGCTGCTCGGCTCGACGCACGACGGTTAGGTTAGGGTTAGGTTTAGGGTTCTGTGTGTCAGGGGGTCGTGTCCGGGTCTGCCGGACACGAGGATGGTGTTGTGTACGTGTCCGGGTTGGACACGAGGGTGGTGCTCTGTGGGGGACGTGTCCGGGGCTGGACACAGGAATCTGATGTACTGTGGGCGTGTCCGGGTGTGTCGGACACAGGGATGATGTACTGTGGTGGAGGTGGGTGTGTCCGGATGGTGTCGGACACAAAATCAGATTATAATATTGTAAATCTGGACACCGGAAATGAATGGATACGGTGGGACACCCGGGGTCGGACCCGAGGCCATCACGGCTGACACGGTGATGCTGGACACACGGACACGAGCACACAAAATGGTGGTGATGACTTGTTGGCTTTGTGGGGATTTGTGAGGGCTAGTTAGGGTTTCTTGGGAATGGCGATGAGGGACTTAAATAGGGAGAGATGGTGTGGGATAAAGGGTGCGGGTTGGCCCAATAATGAATGGCCCAGATCATAATTAAACGGGTTTTTCATGTGGGAAAAATGAGGGTGTGAATGGGAGACGGAAAACGGATAAATTAAATAGAAAAGAAATTTAAGAAAAATGTTTTTAAGAGGCTTCCGATTAGCTACTAATTAAACTCATGTTTTAAAATATTAGAAAGTATGTAATTCATTTATTTACTACCCCAATGAATTTAAAAATTTATTATGAAGAACCAACTAGTCTTTTAATTAATTTATCAAATAACTAACTTTATGATTTCAAGCCAATAAACATTTGAAACTAGAGAAATATATATACATTATTATTTATTTATTTATTTAAAGGAACTCGACATTTAGGAAAAATGATTTTTATAAAAGATTTTAAATTACCTTCTAAAATCAAACATTGTTCCAAATCAAATAAAATTTCAAGGAGAAAATATTTTATAAACTTGGTATTTTAAAATAATTTAAAATCTAAATATTTCGGGAATTTGGAAATCGGAGGTTACAGTACATGACTCTGACACTGTTATATACATGAGTTGGCATCATTGAGACCTGTCACGAGGAGTCATAATTTGGAATCCATCATGCTAGCTTGAGAAACGGGAAAATATTAGTAGATTATGTGATCATACCCAACTTTATATGCATCATAGCTCACCCACACCTCACGTCGGTGTAGCCTGACCATTACATGCCTCATCGTTGTTACATGTGGTTAGCCTAACTTTACAAGGATAATCGCTAATTAATGTAATGAGTCTAATCAGTCCCAAGCCGATCACATGATATGTTGATGTTTCACACACTTAGTAGATGATTCTTGACATGTATCTCTAGTATATTGATCTAGCATCTCCACATGTTCTAGTTATTGTTCTTGTACACACTTACATACCAGCTCATTGTTCTTGCGTGTACTTGTATTTCTATTTCATTGCTAGATGTATAATGATGATGATATTCCAGTATTTCTTTATTCCAGTATTCCTTTATTCCAGTACTTCCTATTGCCACTACTCATATCTGTCTTGTATTTCTTTACACTGTGTTATAGTTTTTGTCAATATATGTGGAACTGCTGTTAGTGCTTGTACTTTATTCCAATCCTGATTGGATATTTTTCTAGAGGATCTTGAAAATTTCTTTACCACACACTATGGACCGGGTATAGATGCAGACTACACACCAGAGATCTTAGAGGAGATTATTCCATTAGAGGAGACATTACCTGTAGCTACCTAGATAGTATTTAGCTTATGCATTTGAGACTTGTAGAGACTTTATGTTGGACAGCTAGTGTAAGCCCCCTGATTTTCATGAATTTCTAATTTGATTTTTTTTACAATTTTCTGGGATTTTTCTGTCATTAAAACCTAGGTATTTTATAATTAAATTATTTTTAATTTCTGTTAATTAATATTAAAATATTATGAAAATAATATTTTATGGTGTAAAATAGAAAATCGGACATAGGATAATTTTCTGTGAATTTATTGGACTCTGGAAACCCGTTTAAAGCCCTAAAACCCAATGTAAATAAACCCTAATTAAACCCCTTAAATAAACCGGGTTTATTTCAAATAAATCGAACTAAACCAAACCGGACCGACCGGTCTAGCAAACCCAAACCCAATTCTTTATTGGGTCGGATCCGGGCCCAAAACCCGACCCGCGGACCCAAACCCATGCCTGAACCCTAATACCAATTCTCCTCGGGATTACTGTAACAGCCCTATAAAGCTGCCTCGGGATCCGTGAAGCCGCCACCGCCTTTCTCTCTCTCTAGCTCCGCCGCTCCCTGCCCCTGACCTGAACCCTAGCTCGGCCCCGTTCCCGACCTCCTGCCCTCGACGACCAAGCCACCATCCCTCCACCAGAACTCCTCTTCCTTCTTCCACGACCTAACACCCCGAAGCCGTCTCCTCTCTCCTCCTCCTTCCTCCTACTCCCCGCTGTCCTCTGCCGTGAGCCATCTCCACCCTCCTTCTTCCCCCGCCGAAGACTCCGCCTCCCCCTCCTTCCTCCTCTCCCGTCCCCAGACCTCGCCGCCACCGCCTCCCGCCTCGCCGCACTGCCCCCGGCCTCCCTCTCCTCCTCCTTCCTCCTCCCCCGCTCGGCCACGAGCCCCAACCGCAGCAGCAGCAGCTCCGGCCACTCGCCGCTTCGCCCGAGCCCTGCGCCGCCGTCCCCCGCTCGCTCCGGCGCGACGCTGCCCTCGCCAGTGCCGCCCCCAGCCTCCCTCCGGCCCGCCTCCGGCCGACTGAGCTCCGTCAGCCTAGCCCTAACCCTAACCCTAGGTGGACAGCACCCGGACACTTCGTGTCGACTCGGACACGGAAATTCGCAGTTTCTGGAGTCCTGTTCAGGTATTCTTTTCTCTCTCCTCGTAACTCCATTTTTGATTCCGTCTGTTGTGACGCGTAGACCGCATGACCCCCTCGATGCCCGTGCAACTAGCTCGGTGCGTCGCGTCCTGTGGTGATCGCAAACAGCGATCCAAAAACAGGAAAATCAATGCCCTGTTTTACCCCGAAACTGAGTGCGCCCTGCCAAACGGGATAACTTGGTCGCATGTGGTCTTTACCGAAATGTGCGCGCCATTGATACGGACGTGCGGAATTTCGCAGAAGTTGATTTGGATGTGCGTGCACACCGGAATCCACGCGTATCCGCCGACAACGCCCCATATCCGTCCATTCCGGAATACGTTGTAACTTTGTGTACACATGTCGGATCGAGATAAAACTTGCGCCATCGGACTCATAGCAATACGCTGGTCCTGTGACCCAAGTTTGGTTCAATTCTGAGAACGTTAACGAAATCGCGTATCGTAGGCCCCATAGGCTCCACTTGACGGGCGATTTTGTGATCGGGTCATCGGAATCCAATTCTGAAAGTTTTGTTGGGTTCGTATCATCGTTCCTGACTTATAGACACTGAGTTTGAGGAATTTGGAGACCTTTGACCCTGACACGCTTTTCGGTACAAAGTGGCACACATGTGGACCACGCTTTGACCCGGAAATATCATTTTTGCCCTTGTGTCCAAATTAGACTTAAAGACAGGCGTTTCTAGCTATTTAATATCTTTTGAGACTGTTGGTGATGTTTATTATAGCTTTTGGAGGAGTACCTGCAGGATCCACTGACACAGGGCTACAGTTGGAGCCAGAACCCCGGGCAAGTATACCTTGCCAAATCCTGCAGTTTTGCTACTTATCTCTTGGACTTATTTATACATTGTCGTGCAAGACTCTTGCACATTATTTGCATGCTTTCCTTTTCAGTTATTATTTCCTTGTCGTATATAGTTCTTGATGCATTTTTCATATTGATTTATTCCTGTTGCTCTAGTCTTATTTTCTCGTTTTACGTTCATGTACATTATTTGCTCTTTTCCATGGATCACTATTTGTTCCATAGACATATTGTGATAGTATAAGTTTGCTCTACGCTTCCTTGAGTTGACTAGATTGGTTTATTTACGTTCCTAGATTATCGTTATTAGGCATTGACTATACTTGAGCATTCTCGATTGTGAGTACCCATTGTGCTGCGAAGGAGACTTGTTCATTTGACTACCTCATTCGTGAGCTCCCATTGGGCTGCGACAGAGCTATATTATAGATTGGGAGTCCCCATTGGCCTACTTTCTATAGGACCGCGTTCTCCCATTGAGTTGCGGTTACCCCAATTTGTTTGTAGTCATGTTTGATAGCATCATCGGTACGCCACCATCTTAGATGTAGTGATTTCTCGTGTCTTATTTTCTTTCTTGTGTTTACTTTCTTGTCTATCTTACATGTTCATTTACTGTACTTTTGGCGCATATTCTTTTGTATCTTGTTATGTCCCGCTGAGGACCTGGTTTTGTTCTCCAGATTTAGCAGACGAGGAGTACCCGCAACTTTACGGACCGACACCAGATGAGGGTACGATAGCAGTTGATGGCCCTGCTTATACTTAGTTACTTCCTAGCATGTTTTAGTTATATTTCCCTGTCTCTATTTTTACCTTAATCGACAGTGGATTTGTCTCTACCCGACTTAGTATTATTCTTGCTGGATATTAGACAGTAACTTTACTTTCAGCATTTATTCCAGTTTGCTATTTAGTTCTTATACTATTCTTATGGATGTGATCTAGATACTTGACATTTATATGTATATTCGTAGATTCTTGGACTAGAGTTCACATTAGACAGCTTATACGTATTCGAGTCGGACATGAGTCTACTTGAATGCGTAGCTGGCCATTGCCACGTGTCTAGTCCCTCGGTATTTTGGGATTGGAGCGTGACATGGTTTTTGTGGTGGCCCATGCAGGTCAACGACTAAATTGTTCGGTTTCAACTTAGGGAACGAGCAAGCCTGCAATAAGAATAGGATAAGTTTTAGGATCTCATCCACTTGCTTGAAACGTTCTTGATATCTATATCGGATTCAAAATTAATTCTTAACTTGCATCTAGCCTTGATTCTCGTGCGTCTCTTATAGTTTATTTTGATGCAGAGTAATGGATTCACAAGCACGCGACGAGACTCCCATAGGAACACCACAAGTTGCATATGTCACCTATGACGATGAAGTGACACAAGTTGGTGGAGACCAACCAGAACAACAAAACAGTCAAGATACCTCAAGAGATCGGCAAGACGACATTCCACCTCCGCCGCAGTTCACACCACTAATGGCCGTATTCCTACAAGGGCAAGCCATAGACGGGCAACAGATGTTTCAAATGATCTACGCAATGATGCAAGCTCAACAGCAGATTCAACAAGAGACTTTGAGTCGCAGCCTAGCACTTGTACTAGAGCAGGCGAATCTACCAACTCGACGGCAATCGACGGGCTCTATTACCGATTTTTGCCAGCTGAAGCCCCGCACCTTCTCAGGCAAGGAGAAGCCCACAGAAGTTCATGAGTGGATCACCAACACACAACACCAGTTGGAAGCAGCTGAGCTTCCCAGAGAACGTTGGATGACAGCCGTCAGGATGCAGTTGACGGATAATGCACATCACTGGTGGCTATCTGAGGAGACACGGCTCGGACCAGACCGAGTCACTTGGAAAGAGTTTTCTAGACTCTTTCATGAGATGTACATTCCGGCAATCGCTCGATCAGAACTTTGGGACAAGTTTAATCGCCTCACTCAAGACAGTATGACCGTAGAAGAATACAACGCGGAATTCATTCGTCTGAGCCGCTTTGCCCCAACCTTGATTTCGACAGAAGAAGAGAAGGCTGAGAAGTTCTTCGACGGACTAAACATTGAGCTACAAACACTGATTGGATCCGTTGAACCTACATCTTACCAGGACATCCTTGCCGCAGCCCGACGTATGGAGCGCGTCAACAGAAGAGAGACTAGTCTGAAGCGATCGTCCATATCAGCACCAGCCAGAGCACCACAGAAAGAAGTTACAAAGAGACCTCACATACACCAGCCACCAGAAGCATCTCCACATGCACTACCTATCTGTCCATATTGTCGTAGGCGAGGCCATATTAAGGACGATTGCAGACGCAAAAGGAAATTATGTTTAGCTTGCGGATCCAGTCAGCATTTATTGAGGGAATGCCCTGAGCGTCGAGAAAGAGCACCAACGGTTAACCAACAAGCTCTACCAGCACCAGGAGGGTATCAACCAAGGTCACCCTAGGCACATAGAGCAGCACTCTTCCAGCAGGCCCAACAACAGCAGAGGGCACCACCTCAAGAACGCGGACAAGCTTTCGCGATGACTTTGGAAGACGCGTAGACTCATGGAGTAGCTAATGCGCATAAGTTTTCATAGTTTTCTGCTTCTAGATTTGTTTTAGTTTTTGTATGTTGGTTCGTGACCTTAGCCTTGACCTAGTAATTTTGAACTTGCTTATAATTGATAACTGTAGAGATTTTAGAGTCTTTTGTTATTGTGCTTATTTTGGGTTATTTTGTGAACTTGAATTAAGTTGTACCTCATTTCATCATCATCTAGCGTACTTATATTTGTTGTACTACCTTGACTTATGCTGCTAATATAGCCTAGTTTTGCAAGCTTATCCTTTTATCGAGCTTGTTCATGAAATATGTATTATTGGGTCGACACACTAATACAATTGTCTACTCAGAATCAGTGTATTACGGTCTGATCAGCCTTAGTGCATTTTGGTTCGCTCTTCGCACGACTACTTCACGTGGATTGAGATATATAGTTGACTAGTATACTTGCCCTCTAGATATGTCTGAGCACATCGTATCAGTTACATAACTGTACTAATACGAGCATGCAAACAAAGGATTACCGGAATAGGATTTCAATCCACAATTGTCTTGACAAATCCCATTTGAATTCGTTAAACGCCTTGATCCTGATACTTCTATTCTATTACCTCACCCTTGAACTCTTTATTATTGATCTTCGTCTTCCCTTATTTTAGAAAGACGAAACCTCGTACTTGGTATAAGTTTGATATATAGACAGTACTAGATATACCCCACAGGCCGGTCGCATTGTTGATGACCCTTTTATATATGATTAAGGGAATATCATAGGTGATGTGTTTGGTGTTAAAGACTTGAGGATTCAATACCATAATTAAATAAGTTGGGGCATAGCTTTATTAGATGTATAGCCTTAGATGATAGATGGGTAAATTCTAAGTTGGGTAGAGACCGCAGTGTTCACTTGAGAGGAATCCTTTAGACTGTAATCAAGTGAGATTTGATGGATGAACCCTTCCATATTTTAATTTCGAGGACAAAATTTTCTTTAAGTTGGGTAGATTGTAAGCCCCCTAATTTTCATGAATTTCTAATTTGATTTTTTTTACAATTTTTTTAGAATTTTCTGGGAATTTTCTGTAATTAAAACCTAGGTATTTTATGATTAAATGATTTTTAATTTCTGTTAATTAATATTAAAATATTATGAAAATAATATTTTATGGTGCAAAATGAAAAACCGGACATAGGGTAATTTTTTGTGAATTTATTGGACTCCAAAAACCCGTTTAAAGCCCTAAAACCAATGTAAATAGACCATAATTAAACCCCTTAAATAAACCGGGTTTATTTCAAATAAACCGAACTAAACCAAACCGGACTGACCGGTCTAGCAAACCCAAACCCAATTCTTTATTGGGTCAGATCCGGGCCCAAAACCCGACCCGACCCGCGGACCCAAACCCATGCCTGAACCTTAATCCCAATTCTCCTCAGGATTATTGTAGCAGCCCTATAAAGCTGCCTCGGGATCCGTGAAGCCACCGCCGCCTCTCTCTCTCTAGCTCCGCCGCTCCCGCCCCTGACCTGAACCCTAGCTCAGCCCCGTTCCCGACCTCCTGCCCTCGACGACCTAGTCGCCGCCCCTCCACCAGAACTCCTCTTCCTTCTTCCACGACCTAACACCCCGCAGCCGTCTCCTCCCTCCTCCTCCTTCCTCCTACTCCCCGCTGTCCTCCGCCGCGAGCCACCTCCACCCTCCTTCTTCCTCCGCCCGGTGGCGAGCCACCTCCACCCTCCTTCTTCCCCTGCCGACGACTCCGTCTCCCCCTCCTTCCTCCTCCGCCCGTCCCCAGACCTTGCCGCCACCGCCTCCCGCCTCGCCGCACTGCCCCCGGCCTCCCTCTCCTCCTCCTTCCTCCTCCCCCGCTAGGCCACGAGCCCCAGCCGCAGCAGCAGCAGCTCCGGCCACTCGCCGCCTCGCCCGAGCCCAGCCGCCTCGCCCGAGCCCAGTGCCGCCGTCCCCCGCTCGCTTCGGAGCGCCGCCGCCCTCGTTAGTGCCGCCCCCAGCCTCCCTCCGGCCCGCCTCCGGCCGCCTGAGTTCCATCAGCCTAGCCCTAACCCTAACCCTAGGTGGACAGCACCCGGACACTTCGTGTCGACTCGGACACGAAAATTCGCAGTTTCTGGAGCCCTGTTCAGGTATTCTTTTCTCTCTCCTCGTAACTCTGTTTTTGATTCTGTCTGTTGTGATGCGTAGACCGCATGATCCCCTCGATGCCCGTGGAACTCGCTCGGTGCGTCGCATCCTATGGTGATCGCAAACCGCGATCCAAAAATAGGAAAATCAACGCCCTGTTTCACCCCGAAACTGAGTGCGCTCCGCCAAACGGGACAACTTGGTTGCATATGGTCTTTACCGAAACGTCCGCGTCGTTGATATGGACGTGCGGGATTTCACAGAAGTTGATTTGGATATGCGTGCACACCGGAATCAACGCGTATCCGCCGACAACGTCCCGTATCCGTCCATTCTGGAACACGTTGTAACTTTGTGTACACACGTCGGATCGAGATAAAACTAGCGCCATCGGACTCGTAGCAATACGCTGGTCCTGTTACCCAAGTTTGGTTCGATTCTGAGAACGTTGACGAAATCGCGTATCGTGGGCCCCACAGCCTCTACTTGATGGGCGATTTTGTGATCGGCTCATCGGAATCCAATTCTGGAAGTTATGTTGGGTTCGTATCATCGTTCCTGACTTGTAGACATTGATTTTGAGTAATTTGGAGACCTTTGACCCTGACACGCTTTTCGGTACAAAGTGGCCCACAAGTGGACCCCGCTTTGACCCGGAAATGTCATTTTTACCCCTGTATCCAAATTGGACTTAAGGATAGGCGTTTCTAGCTATTTGATATCTTCTGAGACTGTTGGTGATGTTTATTACAGCTTTTGGAGGAGTACCTGCAGGATCCACTGACACAGGGCTACAGTTGGAGCTAGAACCCCAGGCAAGTATACCTTACCAAATCCTGCAGTTTTGCTACTTATCTCTTGGACTTATTTATACATTATCGTGCAAGACTCTTGCACATTATTTGCATGCTTTCCTTTTTAGTTGTTATTTTCTTGTCGTATATAGTTCTTGATGCATTTTTCATATTGATTTATTCCTGCTGCTCTAGTCTTATTTTCTCGTTTTACGTTCATGTACATTATTTGCTTTTTTCCATGGATCACTATTTGTTCCATAGACATATTGTGATGGTATAAGTTTGCTCTACGCTTCCTTGAGTTGACTAGATTGGTTTATTTATGTTCCTAGATTATCGTTATTAGGCATTGACTATACTTGAGCATTCTCGATTGTGAGTACCCATTGTGCTGCGAAGGAGACTTGTTCATTTGACTACCTCATTCGTGAGCTCCCATTGGGCTGCGACAGAGCTATACTATAGATTGGGAGTCCCCATTGGCCTACTTTCTATAGGAATGTGATCTCCCATTGAGTTGCGGTTACCCCAATTTGTTTGTAGTCATGTTTGATAGCACCATCGGTACGCCACCATCTTAGATGTAGTGATTTCTCATATCTTATTTGCTTTCTTGTGTTTACTTTCTTGTCTATCTTGCATGTTCATTTACTCTACTTTTGGCTTGTATTCTTTTGTATCTTGTTACGTCCCGTTGAGGACCTGGTTTTGTTCTCCAGATTTAGCAGACGAGGAGTACCCGCAACTTTACGGACCGACACCAGACGAGGGTACGATAGCAGTTGATGGCCCTGCTTATACTTAGTTACTTCCTAGCATGTTTTAGTTATATTTCCTTGTCTCTATTTTTTGCTTTATCGGTAGTGGATTTGTCTCCACCCGACTTAGTATTATTCTTGCTGGATATTTGACAGTAACTTTACTTTCAGCATTTATTCCAGTTTGCTATTTAGTTCATATACTGTTCTTATGGATGAGATCTAGATACTTGACATTTATATGTATATTCATAGATTCTTGGACTAGAGTTCACATTAGACAGCTTATACGTATTCGAGTCGGACATGAGTCTGCTTGAATGCGTAGCTGGCCATTGCCACGTGTCTAGTCCCTCGGTATTTTAGGACTGGGGAGTGACAGCTAGACTGTGATTTATCTATATTTAAGACATGGTGTTTTACTATATCATTCTTCTTATCTCTTATCGTGCCTTATACATTTTATAGTATTGTGATTGAGTTTACATTATGAGATATTGTGAGATACATATTGTCCTCCTTATGGAGATTGATATTATTGACAGGTATTTAGTTATGTTAGTATTATTGTGACCTAGATAGCGTTCTACCGCCGATGCTGCGGCGTAGGGTGGACGTACCCACACTCTCGTGCCCCTATGCCGGGTGCGGGTCATGACACATTTTTAGTGGTGACCCATACAGGTCTGGTTTCGCAAGTTGTGTGATATCGTGGTAGTGCGACAACTTAGTTGTACTACTACGAGCCTGCGATAGGATATAGGAAGAGAGTATGCTCAATCACACTAGGAAATTCTGATCTTCATAATACTATTCTAATCGATTGTTTCCTTTAAAATTTACTGTCCTTGATAATATCGTATCTATCACCTTAAATTGATTCTTTTGATCTTTATTCAGGATGCCGCCGAATACTAGATCTATGATAGTGGGAGCAGCAAATTCAGAGAGGTCTGCCACCTCTCAACCCGACGAACAAACACCTGGAGTTCCTCCTACATCTCCTGTTCATGTGAAAGTATCTGCAGCTAACGGGATTCCTCCTCCACCTATTCAGAGGATTGCCCCAACTATGATAGACAACCTTCCATTACCACCGACCCTGATTCCTGGAGGAGTGCCCACTGACGGGGCACAGATGTTCGCACTGATGCAGGGCATGCTAGAGGCCTAGAGAGTGACAGCAGAAGCTCAGCGTGTTCAAGATGAAGCCCAGAGAGTGCAAGCAGAAGCACACCAGGCACAGACAGAACTAATGAGAGAGAGCATGGAGAATGCTCCTCAGGTGGCTCTCCAGGCTGTGGAGAGAGTAGCACGACAACCGCAGTATCATGGCCTGCAATAACAGAGGCCAGGTACAATAGTGGACTTTAAGAGGATAATGCCTCAAGAGTTCAAAGGCACTGAAGGAATACTCTATGCTGACGATTGGTTAGAGGACATAGAGAGGAACTTGCGCTTATCACAGATCCCAGAGATTCTTCAGATAGAGGCCGCTGACAGTCAGATGTTTGATATCGCGCTGAAGTGGTATCGTACAGAGCCGAGACTCAACGTTGAAGGACTTACTTGGGAGGAATTTAAGGAGCTCTTTAAGGAGAAATTATTTTCTGACGTGGCCTTGGGAGCATTGGAAAGTCAGTTCCATGACTTAGTCCAAGGAGGCATGTCAGTCGACAAATTTGTAGCAGAATTTTGTTGATTGAGTCAATTCGCGCCAACGATGATTCGAGACCCAGGAGACAGAGCACAAAAATTCAGAAAGGGATTGAATAGAGAGATTAAGTCTCGTACTTCGGGGGGACACACTGCTACCTTTGAGGGTATTCTGATGGATGCCCAGATTGCTAAAAATGACTTGGACCTCAGGCCCAAGAGAGGATGTGACATTTCTGGAGGAGGCAGTGGTAACACAGGACCGGCCAAGCGCCCACTCTTTCAACAACAATAACAATAACAGAGGCCATACCAGAAGCAACACCAAAACAGGTACCAGTTTGAGGATATATTCAGCAACCGCAACCGCAACCACAGAGACAGAATTAACCCGTTGCCCCATGTGCAAATTGCAGAAATATGGGACATACAAGAGACATCTGCAGGAAAAGGTTGGGTACCTATTTGTCATGTGGATCATCAGCACATCAGCTGAGGGACTTCCTAGTTGTTCAGACTCGCCAGGGAGGAGGAGCAGCTCAGAGAGGACCAGCCAGAGCACCTATTATACCAGGAGGCCAACAAAGAGGACCTTCACTTCCACCAAAGCAGCAGAGGTTTGCTCAGCACCAGCATAAGCAGAGAGGAGCACCACAGGGACGAGCTTATGCCATGACTACTGAAGAGGCTGAGCCAGCTGGAGACGTGATTTCAGGTTCAATTTTACTCGATTCTATTCCAGCACTTGCATTATTTGATTCTGGCGCTTTCCATAGTTTCGTATATGTATCTTATGCGCTTAAGCATCATTTAGAAATAGAACCATTAGATAGGACTTGCAAGATCACGACAGCAGGAGGCATTATCCTAGTCCGTGATTGTTACAAGGATCGAAGAGTGTCATTGGAAGGCCGAGAGTTGAGCGTGAGTTTACTCGTCATGCCACTTTCGGGATACGATATTATACTCAAAATGGACTGGCTGAGTAAACACCATGCTTCTATAGATTGTCATAGAGGTAGATTAGTATTTCGACCACCAGGAGAGCCAGAGTTTGAGATCGCCAGAGGAGCAGAGGAGCGGAGTAGAGGCACTTTTTGCGGAGCCAGGATGGAAGAAGAGGAGTTACCACATCCACTGATAGCAGAGTTCCTGGATGTATTTCCAGAGGAGTTGCCAGGTTTGCCGCCAGACAGAGATGTTTAATTCTCTACAGACTTGATACCATGAGTGGAGCCTATTTCGCAACATGTCTATAGGGTCAACAATAATGAGTTGGTAGAACTGAAGAAGCAAGTTGAGGAGCTGCAAGACAAAGGTTTTATTAGATCCAGTTCATAGCCATGGGGAGCACCAGTATTATTCGTACCAAAGAAGGATGGCACGGTACGCATGTGTATCGATTATAGAGCTTTGAATAACCTCACTATCAAGAACAAATACCCGCTGCCAAGGATAAATGATCTCTTCGATCAATTTAGCGGAGTGAAGGTATTTTCGAAGATAGACTTGAGGTCAGGCTATCACCAAGTGAAGGTGAAGAAAGAAGACATACCGAAGACAACTTTTCGAACAAGATATGGCCAGTTTGAATTCACAGTAATGCCGTTTGGTTTAACCAATGCACCAGCAGTATTCATAAACTTGATGAACAAGGTATTCCACCAGTACCTTGACAAGTTCATAGTGGTGTTTATTGACGACATTCTAGTATATTCGAAGACCCCAGAAGAGCATGAAGAGCACCTGAGGATGGTCTTAGAGACTCTCAGGAGAGAAAAGTTGTATGAAAAGCTTTTGAAGTGTGAGTTCTTCCTTGACAAGGTTGAATTTCTTGGACATATGGTGACGGGTAACGAAATTTCAGTTAACCCAAAGAATATTGAAGCAGTGGAATCATGGGCTACCCCCAGTACGGTAGATGAAATCAGGAGCTTTCTCGAACTAGCAGGATACTACAGAAGATTTGTACAAGACTTCTCCAAGATTACAGAGCCAAGGACTAGGCTGACCAAGAAAGATATGGAATTTGTTTGGACAGAATAATGTCAAGCCGCATTTGATGAGCTAAAGAGGAGATTGATGACAGCGCCAATTTTGATATTGTCATCAGGGACAGGTGGATTCACTATCTACAGTGATGCTTCAGGAAAAGGTTTGGGATGCGTTCTTCAACAACGTGGAAAAGTAATTGCCTATGCTTCAAGACAATTATGCCCTCATGAAAAGAACTACCCCACTCATGATTTGAACTTAGCAGCAGTTATCTTTGCCCTAAAACAAAATCTTGAAGTACGTGTTTATATAGAAGGAGCTGAACATAAGGCAGAGAAGATGGTTAGAGTTGATGAAAGACTTTAATATCTCATTACAGTACCATCCGAGAAAGGCTAACGTAGTTGTTGATGCCTTAAACAGGTATCCGATAGCTATGTGCTTGACTTCAGATAGATATTTATTAGCTGATCTTGAGAGCTTAGGAATTGAAGTACTAGTTCCAGGAGTTGAGATTCAGATATGGGGATTGCAGATACAATCAAAGCTGATGGACAGAGTTAAAGCTGCACAATATGATGATGAGACTCTGAGGAATATCAGGGCACAAGTTCGGACAGGATTGACAGATGATTTTACTATTACTGATGATGGATCCTTACAACATGACACGAGGATATGTGTGCCAAGTAGAGAGCTGTGCGAAGAAGTTTTGCAGGAGGCACATCGCTCTCAGTACTCGATGCATTCCGGAGCTAACAAGATGTTTCGAGATTTGAGGGAGCATGTATGGTGGTATGGTATGAAGCGCAAAGTAGCACGCTTTGTATCCCGATGATTAGTGTGCCAGCAGGTAAAGACAGATTGACAGAGGCCAGGAGGATTGCTTCAACCTTTACCCATTCTAGAATGGAAGTGGGAGCATGTGACTATGGATTTTGTTTCAGGACTTCCACGTTCTCCAGGACGCGATTTGGGTCATCGTGAATAGGTTGACCAAATCAGCCCACTTTCTACCATTCAAAGTAGGTACTTCAACAGAGAAGTTAGCAGAGATGTACGTACAGCAGATTATCAGATTACATAGAGTTTCTGTGAGTATTGTCTCAGATCGGGATAGTCGTTTCATTTCCCATTTCTGCAGGAGTCTGCAGTCTAGCTTGGGCACTCAGCTCAAGTTCAGTACCGCGTATCACCCCCAGACGGATGGGCAGTCTGAAAGGACTATTTAGACTCCCGAAGACATGCTACGCACTTGCGTTTTGGATCTTGGAGGTTCTTAGGAGGATCATCTACGCTTGGTAGAGTTTGCTTACAACAACAGCTACCAGGCCAGCATTGAGATATCACCATTCGAGACTTTATATGGACGGAGGTGTCGTACACCTTAATCTTGGGATAATGTTGGAGAGAGAGCTTTGTTAGGACCAAAAATGGTCATGGATGTAGCAGAAAAGGTAAAACTTATCAGAAACAGACTACGAGTGGCGCAGGATAGACAACGGCATTGGACCGATAGCCACCGTAGACCCCTAGAGTTTCAGGTATTGGTTTGATTTGTTTTGGTTTGTGATTATTTTGTCTAGATTGCGTGTTAAGATTATTTGTTCTAGGTTGGCGATTTGGTGTTCCTGCGGATTTCTCCGACACGGGGCATGATTTATTTTGGCAGAGACGGAAAGCTTAGTCCACGATATATCGGGTCCTTCAGTATTCTTGCAAGGGTCGGTGCAGTGGCCTATAGACTTGACTTGCCGCCTGCTCTAGATGGACTGTATGACGTGTTCCATGTGTTGCAGCTGAGACAGTACATGGCAGATCCCAGTCACGTACTAGACCACTCGGAGATCGAAGTTGGACCGACGCTCAACTATCCTGAATAACCAGTTGAGATCTTGGATCGTAGAGAGAAGGTATTACGGAACCAGACTATTCCTTTGGTTCGTGTTGCATGGAGACATCACTCTCCAGAAGAGTCAACTTGGGAGAGAGAGGACAAAATGCGCGAGAAGTATCCATATCTCTTCGAGACTTGAGGTATAATTCATTATTGGATTGTTTGTCCTTGTGCTAGTTTATTTTTAATTTTGAGGACGAAATTCTTTTAAGGAGGGTAATCTTGTTACCCCCACATTTCAGATTAAGGATATTTTTGTCTTTTCATAATTTTATGTGTAAATAATTGCATGATAATTAATTATATTTAAATAATTATGATTTTTATTTGATTGTTGCACTTTGTCGTTGCTTCGATAATTAGAGTGCTACGCTAGCCATTGTCTTCCAACTGATTTCACACCCTTGTCCTAGACGTGCCAAACTATTACTTTGATCTTTGTGTGACTCATAACCAGTTCTTATTTTGCTTCAGTTTAGACGTACAACATTCGTCGCAACTGATTGTATTTAATTCTTAATAAATCTAACTTGTACCCTTGTGTGTTCCAATCGAAATTGGAGACACAACATCGACCTATTTTGAGCAACCCAAATTAAGATAATATTCTATTCTGAGTCTACTTTATTCATGATGCTTGTGTCCCACTTAAATTCAGTCCCTTGTATTCCTAATCAATTTTAGAACACCACTTGCTTTTATTTTTGATTAATTAAACCAAAATCCCTCTTTGTGTATTTTTCCAATTGTTGGGCACTTTTATGCAAAAGTACATTAAGGTGTCCACCCCGTTGGACACGACACGTGAATAAACCCATTTCTCCTTCAATTCTATTTTTTTAGGATTTTTGGGAGTGTGTAATTGAACACCAACCTCCTTAAGACCATGGTCCTCCAAACCTTGAACCAATTGAATCCTAGCCTTAATTTTAAACCCATTAAATCATGGCCCTTAAAATATCTCCATGAGAGGCCCAATCCCAATAGGGGTTGACCAGTCAACTTTTCTAGGTCAACTCAAACCTCTAAATGTATATAAATAATATTTTTTCCCATTCTCTACTTTTTCTTTTTTTTAATTCTCTTTAAACCTAGAAACAATCAGCCGACTTCCCTCCACGATAACCCTTCCCATCATCTCTCGCTCATGAACCCAACCAGTCGGAGTTCAGCCCTCGCCGGAGGACTCGACTGAACTCGCCGCCTCACCATTCCCTCGCTGACCCCGGATGCTTCACCGCCTCTCCTCGCTAACCGCTGAACCCGAACGCCTCGCCTCGACCGAAGAAGCTCGACTGAAGCCGGACAGCGTTGTTGTCAACCTCGAGCACCGCGAAAGTCGACCCCGCATCGGAACAGTCCACCCCCGTCCCGCTGCAATGAACAAACCAGTCCCTCGTCGATGACCACTGCACCAAAAACACTGTTGACCGCGTCCGTCTGAAGCTGGAGCCCGCTGTAACTCGACGGCATCCGTCTGAAGCCGTCGAACCCCGTCGGTGTTCGATCAGAGCCCTACCTCCTTCTTCTCTGCCTTCTTCTACTCGACACTACCCTCTCCTTCATTTATCATCATCGTCGCCGTAGTCGCAACCATCGCCCTTGTCGTCGTCGTGCCACACGCAAGTTAATTCCTGCCCTCGTTTTTGTTATTTCATGTGATTGAATATATGTAACTATAAGGATGTATGTACGTACGTATTGAATACATATTGGTATATTGGTATATATATATAACATGTTTCTTAACTAGTATATATATACATACGTATAAGTAGTGTATAGGTATCCCCTAGTATATATATTTAATATTTATACTCATGGTATAAGTTTTGTTAAGTATATATACATATATTATAATTGTAACTAATGAATATTAATGTATATGCATATGAACCGTATAATTCTCAATTAGTATAATACGTATATGTATTATACGTGCATCCCTAGTACATGTTTAAAATATGTATATATATGTGCATAGTATAAATTCGTTTAAATATATATATATGTAGATCTATTATATGTGTAATTAATTAGTATTATGATATATGTTAGTTCATATTATGAACTATGTATTATATGTACTAGATGTCTTGAATGTGACCACGGATACCCATAATTATATTGACCTGTGACCATGTACAATGATAGCAGACTGCCACATGTTTACTGACGTACTGGCATGACCGTACCATTGACTGTCTGTTATGCACCGCAACTATAGACATGACCCTAGCGTAGTCCCTAAGATCATAATGTTTGATTGTGTATTAGTGTAATGTCTGATGCAGTATTGTGTTTATGATATATCTATAGGACTGTTGGATCATTCAGACGATACCTTGGAACTCGAACATTGGTATTGCCAGCTAAGGACCACAGGCGAGTATATTTTCTGACAGTTTCTATTATGTTGATTATCTCTATAACTCTTGTTATATAGCGTACATGACTCTGATACTTTTATTTACATGAGTTGGCATCATTGAGACCTGTCACGAGGAGTCATGATTTGGAATCCATCATGCTAGCTCGAAAAATAGGGAAATATTAGTAGGTTATGTGATCATACCCAACTTTACATGCATCATAGCTCACCCACACCTCACGTCGGTGTAGCCTGACCATTACATGCCTCATCGCTGTTATATGTGGTTAGCCTGACTTTACAAGGATGATCACTAATTAATGTAATGAGTCTAATCAGTCCCAAGCCGATCACATGATATGCTGATGTTTCACACACTTAGTAGATGATTCTTGACATGTATCTCTAGTATATTGATCTAGCATCTCCACATGTTCTAGTTATTGTTCTTGTACATACTTACAAACCAACTCATTGTTCTTGCGTGTACTTGTATTTTTATTTCATTGTTAGATGTATATTGATGATGATGTTCCAGTATTTCTTTATTCCAGCATTCCTTTATTCCAGTACTTCCTATTGCCAGTATTCATATTTGTCTTGTATTTTTTTACACTGTGTTATAGTTTTTGTAAATATATGTGGAACTCCTGTTAGTGCTTATACTTTGTTCCAATCCTGACTGAATATTTTTCTCGAGAATCTTGAGAATTTCTGTACCACACACTATGGACCGGGTATAGATGCATACTACACACCAGAGATCTTAGAGGAGATTATTCCCTTAGAGGAGACATTACCTGCAGCTACCTAGATAGTATTTATCTTATGCATTTGAGACTTATGGAGACTTTATGTTGGACAGCTAGATTATGATTTATCTATATTTGAGACCTGGTGTTTTACTATGTCATTCTTCTTATCTCTTATCGTGCCTTAAACTTTTTATAGTATTGTGATTGAGTTTACATTATGAGATATTGTGAGAAGCATATTGTCCTCCTTATGGAGATTGATATTATTGACAGGTATTTAGTTATGTTAGTATTATTGTGACCTAGACAGCGTTCTACCATTGATGCTGCGGCGTAGGCTGGACTTACCCACACTCTCGTGCCCCTATGCCGGGTGCGGGTCGTGACATTTGGTTTGAGTATCAAGATGGGTGTGTAGTGGTGCGATACCGCATTTGTGCAAGGCCAAGGTATCATATTGCATTAGTTAACTAAGCTAATATATATATATATATATATATATATATATATATATATATATATATATATATATATATATATATATATATATATATTATTATTTTCGTATCTTTAAACTTGCATATCTTAGGATACGGTATCTTCTTGGTTTTTATAGTATCTTAGAATAGCTAGTATGACCTAGTTTCATAGTATTTAGACCCAATATCCTAGAGATAGACTCATACAACCTAGAAATAGCTAGTTTGACTAGTTGGCATAGAGTTGGCATAGTTTGACTGTTTTGACTTAAAAATGGCTTTATGACCTTCAAGTTGACTAGTTTAACTTAATTTTATTCCAACACCTTGTATTAATGCAATATTATATATATAGGTCTGTGTGATACCAGTTCGGACACAGTTTGACATTTATTGCTCTGGACGGTAGACGAGTACATTCTCTGATAGTTTTTATTATTTAATAATTACTATAATGCAAGTATTTAGAAATATTTTACATGACTCTTGAACATTGGTACACGGACTAGTATATACATGGATCAGGCATGGGATGTTATATATATTGTTTGTTCCTCGTGTTCTCAATGTTTAACTTAGACAATGTTTCAATGTTCAATGTTCATTATTTAACTTAGACAATGTTCAATGTTCAGTGTTCAATGTTTAATATTCAATATTTAATGTTCAAGGTTTATTGTTTACATGGCCTTGAGTATCTTGCATTACAACGTGTCATGGTTGGATCTATTATACTAGTTGAGGAAAAGGAGAAGTGTTAGCTAGATATGTGATTAAATCCTAGACAATGTTCAACGTTTAACTTAGACAATGTTTATCCAATGTTAAAGTAGACAATGTTCACCCAAGCCGATCACATATCTAACTAGTATTTCAATCACTTAGCATAGTTGATGTTCTTCACCACATTCTAGTTCAATATTTTATTCTATTGTCTTGTTCTATTCATCGTGATTAGTGTACACCATATTGTTCTTGTTTACCTGTTTCTTCTACCATCATTGATATTGTTCATTTTTTCTCGTCTTTTATTATATTCTCTATTTTTGTTTATAGTCATTATCAATTAATTGGAAATGTTATTCGGTTGTACTTCGCTCCATTCCTGACTGAAAAATATTTTTCAGAGGATCCGAGAGATTGGTGTCCGACATACTACGGACCCCAACTTATAGATAGTGCAGACTTGGATCCACTAGTTCTGGAGTGATTGTCGGGAGATCTAGCCGGAATCACTTGTTATCATAGTTAGTTCTCCTTAGCATTTTGATACCGGATTTGTTTCCGGCTTATATTTCAAATTTTGGTGATTATTTCTATAGTTGTTGTTATATTGGTTTCGGTTGTATAGTTATGTTAGACCTCCTTAATATCTTATCGTTCTATAGAATTGTGATTGAGTACGGGGTTGAATTAAGTTTATTACACTCTTCTTAGAGTTGAGTTATTATTTAAAGTTTATTCATTATTGTGAGATAATTAGATAGTATAGTTGACCAAGACAGCATTTTATCGTCGATGTTGCGGTGTAGGCTGGACGTACCCACGTACTTGTACCCCTTCATCGGGTACGGGTCATGACATATGAGCAGTTGCTTGAGATTGACGGGCTCGCACTGTCCTGGACTTCTTCAGCTTAGCAACCGCAGGCACGTAGTATGAAGAGTCCAGATTTAGGTTTTCGCCATTCTCAGTGGGTCGCATAGGATCTGCGTCGCATGAGATACAATCGAAAATAGAATTTTTATTGCTATCAGGGCCGCATGTGGCCTGCTGTCTTCGGATGTGAGTTAATGCCGCATGGATAGTCTTATGCGGTCTCCTCCTTAGCTGCATAGAAGCTGCCTCAGCACTAGAACATCTGGCATCATAATATTTTTATCTGCCAGAGTCTGGGTGCTGACCAGTTTCTAGGCCCGTCTGGAATATCGCATAGACGTGGACGTTTTGGGTGTTCGTTCGACGACCGTCATTGGCAACAGAGTGAGAGACTGGAAGAGTCTGCTCCACAGCTGGGTGGGGTGCAGCGGCCTTTGCCACACACGTTCTGTGGGTCTTCTTTGGCTTAGTTATCCTTGGCAAAGGATTAGCACTTTCTTCCAAGAGCATGTCCTCGAACGCTTGTTGGTCGAAGCGGACCACCAGCATCTTTTGCGTCGAGCCAAGCTTGGTCGCATCGGATTATGGCACCGACTTCTCAACAATGGAGAAGGATATCCCCAGCAGAGTCACCATCGTATTGGCCATTAAATATGAAAGTTGAAAAGAAGTTGATTCAATTGAACAAACTAAAGAAAGTATAAAGAAAAGTCCTAGCAGACAACCTAAGTACAAAGTTGTTTCTAGGGGGTGATAATGGAGGGTTAGGAATATAGCAACTCTCTTTACTCTGTGGATGATCTAATGCAGAAGTTCTTCTCTCTTGCTTGAGTGTAGATTCGCAGATAGCCAGCCAGCCTTGGTCCAGTCTCTCTCTAAAGCTGAAAAAGTGTAGAGACGCTTGGACCGCATAGAATCTGGAACGCATGGGTCAGAGCCCATGGGACGGATGGGGTATGGGACGCATGGGACAGAGTCGCATGAGACGCATGGAGTCTGGACCGCGTGGGCCAGAGCCGCAAGGGACGTATAGAGTTTGGGACGCATGGGGCCAGAGACCCATGGACCGTATGGAGTCTGGAATGCATGGCCCAAAGCCGCATAGGACGCATGGAGTTTGGGACCCATGGGCCAGAGCCGCATAGGACGCATGGAGTCTGGAACGCATGGGCCAGAGCTGCATGGGATCTTTTGTCATGTTGTACGTGTGTCTCTACGTTATCCTTGGGACTTCTGTCTCTTATTGTGTTCTCTTTCTTTGAGGCGACTAGGAAAATCCTTTTTTTCAGGATTTTATTTCAGGGTGCCATCTTTGTTGTACAGATATCATATCAGGTTGACATGTGGCCAGTTGTCATGATGATTATTGGACCGCGTGGGTATCCCTTTTCTGGGCCGTATGGTGTCCCTTTTCTGGGCCCCATGGGGGGTGACTATGCGGCCTATCTTTAGCATAAGGATGCGGCATGTATATAAGCCGCATGAATATAGATTATTCCATGCTTCTACAGTAGAGTGTTATTTAGTATCCCAGTCACGGAGGATTTTGTCCTTGAAAGAATTATGAGGGACCGATGCAAAGACAGAGTTGTAGCAGTATCACTAGTAGAAGAAGAAAAGATTTTCGGGGTAGTCCAAGTATTTCTAGATGTCTTTCCTGATGAACTTCCGGGTTTACCCCCTATAAGAGATGTGGAGTTATGTATAGAGTTGATTCCGGGGACAGGACTAATATTTTATAAAGTCGACTAAATAGCACCATCAGAGCTTGACATACTATACCAACATGTAGAAGAGCTGAAGGCGAATAAGTTTATTTGAACCAATAGTTCTAGTAAAGAAGAAGGACGGTCGTCCCAGTAATGTATTGACTACAGACAACTGAACGTAGTAACAGTGAATAACAAGTATCCATTACCAAGAATCCGTGATTTGTTTGATCAATTGAGCAAGGCTAAGGTTTTCTCCAAGATTGACCTTCGATCAGGATATCATCAAGTAAGAGTTCGGGAGCAAGACATACCGAAGAAAGCATTTAAGTCACGATATGGGCATTACGAATTCTTAGTTATGCCATTCAGATTGACAAATGGTCCAGCGATATTTATGGATCTGATGAACTGAATATTCATTCCATACTTGGTTCAGTTCGTGGTGGTGTTTATAGATAACATTCTTGTCTATTCCAGTAGCAAGGAGGAACATGAAGAACATCTTCGGAAGGTCTTGCATATTTTGAGGGAGCACTAGTTATACGCGAAACTCAGCAAGTATGATTTTTTTTGGATCACGTGTCATTCTTAGGCAACATCATCTCGGGAGCAGGAGTGGCAGTAGATCCAAAGAAGGTTGAGGCCATTGAGAGTTGGCCATTTCCTAAGAAAGTAGTAAAGGTGCATAGTTTCATGGGCTTAGCGAGATATTATAGAAGGTTCATGGCAGACTTTGTGAGGATTTTAGCGCCATTGACTCGTTTGACACGTAAGGAGGCTAGGTTTGATTGGTCAACATAGTGCCAGACTATATTTGATGAATTGAAGAAGCGACTGATTTCAGCACTAATTTTAGCACCGATCCTCATGCTTCTAGTAGGTTTCAGAGGTTTTACAGCATATTGCGATGCATCCGGCAAAGGACTAGGGTATGTAATTATACAACATGGAAGGATGATATCTTATGCATCTCGGGAGCTTTGAGATCATGAGAAAAACTATCCAACTCATGACTTGGAATTAGCAGTAGTGGTATTCGCGCTTAAACTATGGAGGCACTACTTATATGGTGATCGGGTAGAGATATTTACGGATCATAAGAGTCTGAAGTATGTATTCACTCAGAAGGACTTGAATATAAGGCAAAGGATATGGCTAGAATTGATAAAGGACTATGATGTGGAACTTCAATATCATCCGGGCAAAGCTAATGTAGTAGCAGGCGCCCTTAGCAGGAGAGGCAGCATATTGATGTTGACATCACAGCGACATATATTAGAGGATCTTCAAGAAATGGGTATTGAGGTAGTACTTCCGCAGAACACAGGGATTTTTGCTAGCTTGCAAGTATAGTCTACTTTGGTGGAGAGAATCAAGACGGCTTAGGCAGAGGACCCGAAGATTCAAAAGCTACGGACAGAATGTGAGTCTGGTCTCAGGAAGGAGCTGACGATTCATGAAGAAAGGACCCTTAGATTTGGGAATCGTCTTTGTGTACCTAGTGTGGATATCCGACAGGAAGTTATGATCGAGATACACAGTTCCCAGTACTCAATACATCCAGGAGGCACCAAGATGTGTCAAGACATCAAACAATATTTTTGGCTGAACGGAATAAAGAGGTTAATAACATGATTCATTTTTTGGTTTTTGGTATGTCAGCAAGTAATGGCCGATCAGCAAAGACCGGCAGAATTATCACAACTGCTTCCTATTCTAGAGTGGAAGTGGTAATATATCACAATAGAATTTATGACCGGTTTACCTAGATCCCCGACTGGTCGTGATGCAGTTTGGGTGATAGTAGATTGTCTCACAAAAGTAGCTAACATTCATTCTTTTCGAGTAGGACAGTCTACATAACAGTTGGCTGAAATATATATGCGACAGATAGTGTGACAGCACGGTATCCCAGTAAGTATCATGTCAAATTGAGACACTCAGTTTACTTCATATTTTTGGAAAATTTTACATTAGAGTTTGGGCACCAAGTTAAGATTTAGCACGGTATACCACCCTCAGACAAACGGGCAATCAGAATGAACCATCCAGACATGGAAGATATGCTACAATCTTGTACCTTGGACTTTTGTGGGTCTTGGGAAGATCATCTTTATCTCATTGAGTTCTCGTACAATAATAGTTACCAGACGAGTACCCAGATGGCACCCTTTGAAGCGTTGTATGGGAGAAAGTGCAGGTCACCATTAGCATAGGATGATATAGTTGAGCGAAATACGTGTTTGAAGAACCCTAGAGGGGGGTGAATAGGGTAATAAAATTATAAGCACAATTAGCAGTAATAATACGTAATAAAAAAGGAAGCGAGAAATTCAAACACGTGATGTATCCTGGTATCCTTCCTCAAAGGCACTCCAGTCTCGGAAACTCATGTCCGGCTTGAATCCAATATTTAACCAAATAGTACATGATGAGCTTTGATCCGAAGACTCAACAACTTCTTACACATGAGTTTTTATCCGAAGCCCCGCTAACTTCTTTCACACAAGAAAGGGGTTTTGATCTTCTAGAACAAGTAAAAAATCAAAGTTACAACTCTTGGATAACTCTAACACTATTTGGTAGATGGCAAATCAAAAGCTTGGAAGAGTTGAAGAGCAAAGGCTTTTGGTGGTTGGGAAAAATTAAAGCTCAAAAGGATAGATGTGAATGAAGAGATTCAATGTCCCTAAATACAAAACCAAAAGGCAAAAAGGCATTCAATGCACAAAATTGTCAGCCAATGGTATACCGTCTGTATACTGTAGTAAACCATCGGTATACCATTCACTCTATAGTAATGGCTATAAATCCAATTGTTGGGTGCAATAAATGCATCAAATCTGACCGTTGAAGTTTTGAATAATTCAAAACATTTTATAACATATACACCATCGGTACGATATAGTGTACCATCGGTATGTCGGTCTAAAGACTAAGAGAACAAAAATATAAAATATCAGTATACTGACGGTACAAACCAGTGTGTCATCAGTATGCCGCTCCAACGACAGAGAACAAAAATATATAAAATTTTGTATACCGACGGTACGAACCAGTGTGCCATCAGTATGCCGCTCAAACGACAGAGAGCATCAATATATAAAAAATTGGTATACCGATGGTACGAACCAGTGTGTCATCGGTATGTCGCTCAAACGACAAAGACCACATATATATAAAATATAGGAATACTGATGGTAGGAACCAGTGTGCCATCGGTATGCCGTTTAAACGACAGAGAGCTCAAATATATATATAAATCGGTATACCGGCAGTACGAACCAGTGTACCGTCGGTATGTCGGTTTAGTACTGAAGTTTGTTTTAACAGATATTTAACCTAGCTTTCAAGATTTGCCAACCATCATGAGTGTTTCATATGTTTACTAAGACATTTCTCGGACAAAAAGAATGAGAGACTTGAGCAGGCTGGTCTTGAACTTTAGCCCTCCTTTTGCAAGTTATTGACATATTTTGTTGCGCGTTTGATTCAAGTATTTGAGAAGTGTTCACGTAGATTATTCTAAGTCCAAGGTGTCCATTTTTGTTTCTGTAATTTAAGAGAGGACTAAAACAACAAACCTATTAGTTAAGTATGAATTAATCAAAATCAATGTGCCAATAATCTTTTCCATTTTGATAATTGACAAACTAGTATGGGTTAATTGAAATGGCTCCCCCGTAATTAAGAATATTCCCCTCAATAATATATTTCTCCTCATTTGTCATTTAACAAAAATGGATTAGAGGAGCACCCATCAGGAAAAAAAATAGTGCAAGAAAAGTAGTTACAGTAGAGGAAAGACTAAGGCCTCATGGGCAAATAACATGATATATTAATTGCCAATACTTAGGCAGTTGAAAAACATCCAAAAAAATATAAAGTTCTTGCTAGGACAACAAACCACACAAAATAAAACTAGTCCTCGTAGGACCACAAAAGACTATGACAAAAAAAAGACAACCAAAAGAAACACCAACTAGACCCTCACCACACCAACTGAATCAAGAACCATCATGCCCTCTTGCAAAAAGAAGCTATGCGTGATCACCATCGTCACTATCACCATCAGAAGGAGGAGTAGGATATACACTGAAATGATCAATGTCGTCAGGGTATAAGAATTTGTAGGCATTGGGATCAATAAAATGAGGGCCCGCAAAATCCGGATCATGAGTGTTACGGTCAAGATAGGCATTCATGTCTCGATTAGTATGTTGAATAAAATACGATTGGTCACGAAGTGCACTGTGGATCAGATTCCCAAGGCCACGGGTTTTGTCTTGTATCCTCTCTTTAGCATGAATAATCTGCATATCAAAGTAGTATTGGGAGAGAGGCATATAACGTGCCTGGATAGTGGAGGACAGAGCGTCTGCAGCAGGAGTTTGAGTTTGGGAACCCAATGGTTGAGAGGTAGGTGGTGGAATAGGAGTGAAAGATAAGGCTTTGGTTAGGTGAATAAAACGGTCCTGAGAATAGCAAAGAGAAAGATCCACGTACTTTGCTTCTAAAATGAGGATAATAAACATGGCAAAATATAGGGCTTTCTTGGTTGAAGAATGGACAACCATAAAAGAGTTCAAGATGGTTTTTGGAAGGGACCATGGTTTACGAGTAAACAGATGATACATGCACACAAGCACATCAGAGGTGATAACATCATAATTTCCATATTTAGGAATGATAGTGTGGCATACGATGCGATGTAGGTCATAGTAAAAGGGTTCAAGTTGTTTGGAGAGGGTGGGTAGTGGGGAGGTTAGGACTTTTGCAAATAATGCGACAAAAAGTGTCAAAAGTGAGATCATAGGTAGGCGTTAGGTAGCAAGAGTAGGGAGTGCATCATCGCGATTGGGACCCCTAGAATGTCAACAATGTCTTTGCCAGTAAGGTAAAAGTGTCATCCGTTAACCAGAGTTTCAGCAGCATTGTGTGCCAGATCTGGGATGATATTTCAGTAGAATATCCTAACAGCAACAGGATAGACGCGAATGGATTGGGTGAGGAGGGGTGTGATACCAACAGCCTCAAACAGCCTTAGCTGCTCGTCGAAGATGTTGAAGTGGATAGGCTTTTTGTCAAAGATCTTCTTGGAGTGAAAGGTTTAGAACCAGGCATCGGAGGCATCTGCAGATTTAAACAGCTTCTGATCATAGTCGCTAGCAGACAATGGTGAAGGCCAAAAAGGATTAACTTAGGAGGAGGAGGAGGAGTGTGGACGCTTTGGGTTGGACATGGTATTTTAAAAAAAATTGTAGAGAGAGAGAAGCAATGGAGGATGAGAAAAAAAAAGTAGTTTTTAATAGAGAGAGGGAAGATGTAACGGTAGGAAGAGGAAGAGAAGGGAGGGGAGCATTAAATGTGATGGGAGGTTAGAGGAACGAAAGGGATAGGGTCAAAAAGGTGATGGAAAAGGAAATTTTTTGAAGCGATATGAAAGGATAGAAAGTTATGGTTATTGGGAAAAGAGAATAAAGTGGGGATAGAAGATACCAAAAAGGGAAGAGATTTGAAAAAAAGTGGGCCCCACAAAATAAGTTTGGAGAAGAGAGTAAATCAACAAGTACAGAAAGTACAATAACCGAGAGAAACGTTAGTTGTTTCCGCGAATCAACATACCACCAGTATACTGAAGTATACCATCGGTATACCAGTTTCAAAAAAATTGCAGAAACGAAAAAAATGCTAAAGATTTTTAGTTTAGGAGGATGGCGATAAATCCAGAATGCCTATTTCACGGCAAATGAACGAGAAATGATCCTCAGCAAAAGGTTTGGTGAAGATGTCAACAAGTTGGTGTATAGTGTCAACAAACTCTAGTTTGATGTCCCCTCTTTGTTGGTGATCATGTAAGAAGTGATGTCTAATCTCTATGTATTTGGTACGTGAGTGACAAATGGTATTCTTAGTAAGATTAATAGTGCTAGTATTGTCATATTTTATAGAAATAGTATGAGAAGATATACCATAATCTTTAAGAGTTTGTGTCATCCAAAGAATTTGTGCACAATAATACCCGGCCGTAATGTATTCGGCTTCGGTTGGGGAAAGGGGAACAGAATTTTGCTTTTTGCTAAACCAAGAGACCAAGGATTTTCCAAGAAAGTGACATGTGCCGCTAGTACTTTTTCTGTCAATCTTGCATCCTACAAATTCGTATCCGAATAGCCCATGAGCTCAAAGGATGAGGTTTTGGGATACCAAAGACCCATATTTAGTGTGCCTTTGAGATATTAAAAAATATATTTAACAGCACATAAGTGTGATTCCTTGGGATTTACTTAGAAATGAGCACACATACAAACACTGAACATAATGTCGGGACGACTAGCAGTCTGGTAAAGTAGGCTACCTATCATACCTCGATACTTACGAATTTTAATCGATTTATCATCGTCATCTTGATCGAGTTTTGTTGTAGTGGCCATTGGAGTTCTCATAGTTTTGGAAGAGTCTATGTCAAAACGCTTGAGAAGATCCTTTGTGTATTTGGCTTGATTGATGAAGGTTCCTTGAGGATTTTGCTTGATTTGAAGGCCAAGAAAGAAGGAGAGTTCCCCATCATGCTCATTTCAAATTCAAGGTGCATGACTTTTGCAAATTCTTCACAAAGCACTTTATTAGTAGTGCCAAAAATGATATCATCAACATAAATTTGAACTAATAATAACATACCATTATGAGATTTAATAAAGAGAGTAGTGTCAACTTTGCCATTGGAAAAATTATGAGAAAAAATAAAAGAACTAAGACCCTCATAACAAGCATGCGGAGCTTGTTCGAGGCCATAGAGAGCCTTACGAAGTTTGAACACATGATCTGGAAAATAAAAATTCTCAAAACTGAGAGGTTGTTTAACAAATACTTCCTCCTTGATAACTCCATTTAGAAAATTATTTTAGCATCCATTTGAAATAATTTAAAATCATTAAAACAAGAAAAATCATACATCATTCTAATAGACTCTAAACGAGCAACGGGTGCATAGGTCTCCTCATAGTCGATACATTTTTCTTGATTATAATCTTGTGCAACCAACCGTGCTTTGTTTTGAGTCACAAAACCATCCTCATTAAGCTTGTTTCGAAACACCCACTTAGTCCCAATAATAGGATAGTTATTGGGTCTAGGAACTAAGTCCCAAACTTGGTTTTGTTCAAATTAATTTAGTTCTTCTTGCATAGCAAGCAACCAAAATTTATCAAGAAAAGCATCATTAATATTTTTAGGCTCAAATTGGGAAATAATAGCAACATTTGCACAATGATCTCTTATAGAAGATCGAGTACAAACTTGGGTGGAAGGGTCACCAAGAATAAGCTCTTTGGGATGGTGAGAGACAAATCTCCATTCCTTAGGTAAGCGGTTTGGAGAAGTCTCTATAGGAGGGAAATCGAATGTGGTCTCAACTTCACAACTAGGTGATGGAGTATCCTTTTCTCCTATTCAGGTGCTTTCCAAAATGCATGGGATATCATCATCATCATCAGAGTAAGATGTGGCAGTGTTAAGCTCATTAAAAGAGACATTGATAGATTCTTCAACCACAAGGCTCTTTTTGTTGAAAATACAAAAATCTTTACTATGCATTGAATAACCAAGGAATATACCTTCATTGGCTTTTTCTTCGAATTTACCTAGGTTATCCTTGGTGTTCAAGATAAAACAAGTGCAACTAAAAACTTTGAAAAAATCAATAGAGGGAATTTTGTTAAACCAAAGCTCATAGGGAGTTTTGTTAGAAATAGGTCTAATCAACACCCTATTTATAACATAACATGTCGTATTAACGGCTTCCGCCCAAAAATATTGAGGAAGCTTATATTGGTTTAACATGACTCTTGCCATATCACCAAGAGTTATATTCTTTCTTTTCACAACACCATTTTGTTGTGGAGTACGAGGACAAGCAAAATCATGACCAAAACTATTTTTAGTGCAAAACCTTTTAAAATCGACATTGTCAAATTTTTCTCCATGATCACTACGAATATTATTGATCATAAAGCCTTTCTCATTTTGAACACATTTGCAAAAATTAACAAATTCATGGAAAGTATCACTTTTGTTTTCAAGAAAAAAATACCCAAGTAAATCTCAAAAAATCATTAACTAAAACAAAGGCATAAAGTTTTCCACCAAGACTAGCGACTCTACTAGGACCAAAATGATCCATGTGAATGAGTTGAAGAGGTTTATTAGTACTTACAAAGTTTATTGATTTGAAGGAAGATTTTGTCAACTTACTATTTTCGCCTTCTTCACAAATTATATCTTTCTTGAAGGGAATGTCAGGAAGTCCTTTTACAAGTTTCTTGGTGGCAAGACGAGAAATATTGTCCATGTCGACATATCCAAGTCTCCTATGCCAAAGCCAGCTATCATCATTCTTAGCAAATAAGCACCTATCATTGTTACTACCTTTAACAAGATAAAATACATAGATGTTATTTTCTCTAGTGCGTGCCTTTTGTATAGTCATAAATAAGGCATTTGTGTTTAGTGAACTGTACTACAAATCCACTGTCAGTGAGATTGGTAATGCTGAGAAGGTTATGCTTTAGATTTGTAACAAGAGCAACATTGTTAATACAAGGATAGGGAGGGGTACCGATATTACCATTACCAATGATGTTCCCCTTTAAGTTGTTTCCGAAAGAGACATATCCTTCATTTTGCATCGATAGTGTTGCAAATAAAGTGGCATCCCCTGTCATGTGCCGTGAGCAACCGCTATCGAGAATCCACTAGCTTCTAGCATGTTATGGGAGATCCACCTACAACATAAGTTGAAGATGAAGACATTGGTACCCTAGATCTCGTGGGTCCTTGAATGTTAGTCTTAGAAACCCATTTAACTTTTCCCATATTGACATGAGTTCTAACTTGACATTTATAAGAGCTGTGTCCAATCATACCGCAATAGTGACATGTAGTATATGATGAAGAAGAGTAGTTCTTTTGAGAAAAATCTTTGGCATGATATCTATATTAAAAAGCATGATGTGGTACAATATTGTGTGACATCTTCATATGGGTCCTCCTCTGTGATCGTAGTGTCACCCTCACTTTTCCAACTAGGGATAGTTTAGTAATTTGGCATGAGTATTTAATTTTAGGAATAAATATTAATATTAGTATGCTATAAATATTAATTGATGCTTGTCTTAATTATTTATTTATTAGTATGCTATATAATTAATTATGACTGGTATTATTTATTTATCGTTAGGAGGCTAGCCCAATAGTTACACTTGACACTTTTGAACCAATTAGACTTGTCATAACAATTAGTAAGCCCAACATGGACCAAGCCCAATAGACCCATTTCTACTACTTAATTAAGAAGAATTAGCTTAATTAGAATGAGTTAGAAGCTTTCCAAAATTGTCCATTCTTAATCCTATCCATAACTAACTAGTAGGGACATATTGGACATTGACAATGACCTGGAGAATGGGGCATAAGGGCCGGCCACTATAAGGGGGCTCTTATCTCTTTCCTCCTTAATTACATTTTATTTTAGATCCCCAATTCTAGATCCCCAATTTTATACATTCCCTCCATCAATTTCTTTCTCAATTTCTTCACATTCTCTCATTTTTATTCCTCAAGGAGTTTTGGAGCTTGGAGAAGCAAGGAGCACAAGGAGGAAGAGCTTTGGTAGAGAGATCGTGTCTGGATCATGTCCATTGTACTTTTTATTGGGAATCCATCTCCCAATAGGTATAGATCTGAATTTATCTCTATTTTGAACCCCAAATTATGCATTTGACTCTTAGGAACACCCCAATGACATAGGGCTACCTATAGGAACAAGTTCTAAATCAATTAGTTATGTATTATGAATTCTATGTGGTGATTTATGTATATTTTGGGGAAATTTTGGGATTGACACATCAAGTGTGTCATGAGACCAATTTAGTCAAATTGGACTTAAATCGGGATTGGGATACTAGATACATGTCCACAATTGGATATGAGTAGGTTGTATCACGATACGGTGTGATATCATGTGATACAAAGGCCATTTGTGTGTTTTTGAATAATTCTCTATAATTCCTAGTATAATTGGTTTTAATAGTCATTAGTATCTATATTTAGTATGTAGTAGTATTTATCATAGAAAATTGGTGAATTGGGCAAATGTTTGGGTAATGTATCATAGGATCCTAAGTTTAACTCTATAAGTGTTTGTCTTAACGTCTATTATGTATCTTATAGATATGTAATGATTATTAACAATGTTTATATGTATATATGATAGAGTATATATATATATATATATATATATATATATATATATATATATATATATATATATATATATATATATATATATATATATATATATTACTTTACCTATGTTTATACTCATTATATATATGTGTACTCGGTGTATAGTGTCATAGGGAGTATGTGGATTATTCTATGAGAGCTCACTGTTTTGCCAGTGTGTGTGCACTGTCATGGGGGTGCCCGACAGTGAGAAAGGGGTGTTTACATAATATATTAGACTAATTTGAAAGTATAGACTGATATGAGTATATAGAGATTGTTTGTGTTAGTTGTGGGCTATTTTAAGTCCATTTCTGGATAGTGGTTGTTCACTGTGAAGAGGTCGGGATTAGATTTGCAGTGCACTGATAGGAAAAGGGGAGGAGGCTTACTTGTTGTGGGAAATAGCACAAAGCAGCAGCAGTGGCAAGGGGGGTCCCTGTTGGGCCTGTTCCATGACAAGAACAGTAGCAGTAGCTGTTGTATCTTGCAGCAGTAGCAACACAAGCACAACAGTTGGCAGTAGCCACTGTGGCTTGTGCAATGCATGTTGATGGGAGGAAAGGTTTGTGTCCAGCAATCGGTCTGGGCATTAGAGCAGTGCATGTTAGGGAGTTAGTTAATATGTTAGGATTAAGATGATATTAGTGTTAGTATTAGTTAGCATGATAGTAAGTATCATCAGTTCGTATATTAGTATAGTAGTTAGAATTTTAAGTTAAGTTAGTTGGTTAGCATGTTAGAAGTTGAAGATAGTTAATATCAGTACATATATATATATATATATATATATATATATATATATATATATATATATATATATACACATGTATGTTAGTTAGTTAAGTTATATATGTATGTTAGAGTTGGAATGGTTAGCCTATTGAGTTATCAGTTAAGTTAGTGAGTTAGTAGATTTGTAGGGTGTTAGTTGTATGTTAGCAAGGTGATAGTTATCAGTTAGTAGTATCAGTGTAAGTTATATATGTATATGTATTATATACATTAGTTATATATATGTATGAGTTAGTATATATATATATATATATATGAGGGTATATATATACTCTAGTTAGTATAAGTATTAGTATTAGTTAAGTTAGTTTAGTATTATATACCAAGGTAAATATTAAGTTGTTGGGTTAATGTAAGGTATTGGGTATTCACTCTAGGTATTAGTGTGGGTATCAATATAGTGTTAGGTAGTATGATACCAAGATGGCTCAAAGCCAAGATATTCACCTAGTTTTAGTATTAACTAAGGAAACTAGTATATATACTACATATTGTGCATTTTATGATACTTATTAGTATTGATACTCTAGTATCCTAATATAGCTAGTATAGCCTAGATACATAGCGTATGGACCCAATATCCTAAAGATGGACTCATACAACCTAGAAATAGCTAGTTTGACCAAGTTTGAATAGTTGACCTAGAAGTTGACCTAGTTTGACTATTTTGACTTAGAATTGGCCCAATGATCGAATTGAACTAGTTTAACTTGTTATCATTTCAAAACCTTGTATTGATGTAATATTCCATATATATGTTGTGAGATACCAGTTCGGATAGTGTTGACATCACCATAAGCGAGTACATCTCTTTGTTAGTTTTTATTTCATGATAGTGTATATATCACTTGTTTTAGAACCGTATACTTGATTCCGACACAGTGGCTACACGGACTGGTACTAAATAGATCATGTCATGAGATGTTATCCCCTACCATATTCAGCGGGTACTCCTTCATATATATTTTATCGTGTGTATAAGGTATAGATTTTAGTGTACTTCGTGTACTTAGTGTTCACACACTGCTCATGTTCAATGTGCCCATATTAGTGTTCGTAATATGTCGTGATTGGATCCATAAGTATTGGTTAAGGATGGGGGAGAAGGAGTTGGTTATGTGATCAAGCCCCAGTGTATTAGTGTACATGTCGATTACATATCACACGTGTAATCGAGTTACCATTTTATATTAGTGTTCAACCCAAGCTAATCACATAACGAACTTGTACTCCAAGGCACATTATCTAGTGTTGTCTATTTCATTACTTACAGTCATTCTATATTGCATGCTCTTTACTTTCCAGTTTATTACCTATTTACTTTAGTTCATTTCCATGTCCTATTGTAGTTAGCTTGTATTCTTTTATATTACCTATCATATATGCTCTATTATGTATTTGGAACTACTTTCAGAGGTATGTACTTTGCTCCAATCTTGACTGGATATATTTTTCAAATGATTGGCGTGTGGATCAGCGTCCCACTTATTACGGGCCACAGGACTGCGAGCCATTAGAGGATTCTCCCCTAGAGCAGGAGGACATAGTGCTAGTGACCGAGGAGGTCTAGTCTTATATTTTGGACCTTGTATTAGTCTCATTTATAGACTCATGGCATGTATATATTATTTTGGGTGTGACTATGTCTAGACTTTTGGATTTGGACTTGTGGATGTATTGTGACTCTTATTTTCTCTCTTTTATTCCATATCGTGCTTTCATCCTCCTTTAGTTTTTTTTTTTATTGAGTATTGTTACCATTATCATATACCATATAGTTTCTCCGTTGGGAGTTGAGATGATATTGACAAGTACCATATATATATATATATATATATATATATATATATATATATATATTGTAAGAGATGTTTAGATAGTGTGGTTGCCCAGACAGTGTTCTACCGCCAATGCTGCGGCGTAGGCTGGGCGTTGATCAAAACTCGTGCCCTTATTCCGGGTGTGGGTCGTGACATGTTTTTAGTGGTGGCCCATACAGGTCAGAGTCATAAGTGGTACGATATAGTAGTAGTGCTCCAAAAGAGTACTGCTACGTGCCTGCTTTAGGATATAGGATGTAGGATGAGAGTATACTCAATCACAACTAGAAAATATTTCCAAATATCTGTGTTGCTATTATTATCTATTTGAATACTTGTTTTACTTTGAATAAATTTTTCGTTCATTGATGATATCGTATCTTACTCAACATTGATTTATTATTTCAATCTATCTTCAGGATACCGCCAAAGACGCGTTCCCAGTGCTCAGGTGAAGTATCAGTGAGGTCCGTCACTTCGTCGCCTCTGAGGGCAGCACCAGCAGACATTGTTCCCGTAGCTTCAGTTCAAAGGTCCACTTCACCGGTCCAGGTGGGCATTTTTGCAACAGCTTTCGGGGGTGCTCCACCTCCGGTACAGAGGACAGTACCGACACTCTCAGAGAAGCTTCCACCTCCACCACCCATAGTTGATCAGATGCAGATGTTTATGCTTTTTTAACAGATGATGAAGGTACAACAGTGCCTGTCAGAGGTTATGAGGTAGGGCATTGAGAATGTCCACCAGATTGCACTCTCTGCAGTCGAGAGTGTCATCTTAGTCTAGCCACAGATGGCACCACCTCAGTTCACCCGCAACAGTCGAGGCTGGGGACTATCATAGACTTCAAGAGGATGGGGCCGAAGGACTTTAAAGGCACCGAAGGGATTATTTATGCTGATGATTGGATAGAAGACATTGAGAGGAACCTACGGCTGGCGCAGATTCTAGAGAGATTGGAGTTAGAGGCCGTAGGAAGCATGATGTTTGACATCGCATTGACTTGGTTCAGGACAGACCCCAGGATCTCAGCACCGGGACTTACTTGCGAAGCTTTTAAGGAGCTCTTCAAGGAAACGTTCTTCCCATTTGTGGATCTGATATCTCTAGAGAGCCTATTTTAGTACGTCGTTCAGGGAGGTATGAAAGTGGATGAGTATTCGGTAGAGTATTACAGATTAGGTCACTTTGTGGAGGGATAAAATCCTTGGGTAAAGGCCCAAAAGTTCAGAAAGGGTATGAACAGGGAGATCAAATCCCATACTAGCAGTCATCACACCACTGCATTTGAGGATATCCTAGCAAAGGCACAGCATACGGAGGATGATTTGGAGTTTGGCTCCAAGAGGTTAAGAGATCACTCAGGAGCTAGTGGTAGTGCGCGGCCAGCAAAGCGGCCTCACTTTCAGCAGCAGCATCAGAGACACTTCCAGCAACCAAGGCAGTAGTTTCCCATACCAGCTAGAGCGCTAGTGCAGCAGGCGCACCAGATACAGAGGCCAGCTATTCCTTGCCCATTCTACAAGAAGCCGGGACAGGGATGGGATGCGTTGTCATGACCCGTACCCGAATATTCGGGCACGAGTTCGTAGGTACGCCCAGCCTACGCCGCAACATCGACGGTAGAATATTATCTGGATCAATTCTACTATCTAAATATCTTAACAATATATATATGGATGTCAATCATCTCAACTCCAAAAGGAGAAACAATATGGTATTTCATAAATATAACTATACTCAATCACAATACAAACTAAGGAAGATAAAGCGTGAATGGAATAATGAAGAAAAGAATCAAGAAACAATCCACAAGTCTAAAATAATATAAATGCCATGAATCTCAATAACAGTTGTAGAAGCATGAAAAATACGCTGGCAAAAGCTACGCGGCGTATTGATACAGAGCAGCGCAAACAAAGGCCTTCAGTGCCATCAGGCGTAAGAGCTCAAGGGTGCAGCGCGTCCAAAACCGCTTCGGCGTAGACGGGACCCCCCCCCCATCGCCTCCAGGGCGTAAAAACTCAGCCGCTCTTAAAGCAGCGTTAAAATAGCGTACGAGGAACGCTTCGTCTTCTCCGAAATGAACCTGTCAAGTCACGCAGTGAACCTGGCCTCTGACTCCTGACAAAAAGTGCTGCACGGCGACCTAGACGACGGCTGGAAACAGGCACAGACCCCTCGGGACGCACACCACAGTATGATGGCGGATCCCTGCATTTAATGCAGAGGATTGGGTTAAGATACCACCGAACCGTCGTTTACTGACGTCCCCTCAGCATAAACTGCTCTTTTTCGCACAGAGGGATACGCTGCATTATTTTACACAGGCAGGCATAAACCGGTTTACGCTCCGCAGTAGATAAACCGTCTGCCACGTCAAAAGCTACACATTGTACGGGACTCGAGGCACGTCTCTACGTCTAATTGCACGGAGCGGTGACAGGTTCAGTCAAGGCACGTCTCTGCAACGGATGCACAGAAGGGCTGCAGACCTTCGAAACACGTCTTCGCATTTAATGCACAGGATGATGGCAAATCTCTGTAGAAGATTTGATTACATCTTCGAAAGCCATGATTCCGGCTAAGACGTCCCCGTCAGCACTCGGGCACGGTACGCAGCGGCTTCTACGCCCATTCAAGACATGTGCCCCTTCGGCTCTCAACGCCTCTCCGGCTTCAACGCCTCTCCGGCTCCTACGCCTATCCGGCGTCAACGCCTCTCCGGCTCCTACGCCTATCTGGCTTCAACGCCTCTCCGACTTCTATGCCTATCCGGCTTCTACGCCTATCCGACTTCTACGCCTATTCGGCTTCTATGCCTATCTGGCCTCTGTGCCAGGGTGACAGTCATTTGGCTTCTACGCCAACCGTTTCTACACACGGGATACCTACCTGCGTGGCTCTTACGCCGTGATCTTCGTAGCAATAGTACGCGTTGTGTTCCCTTAGTTGGACCCGTGTCATACGCTCATTCAAAAGATCATCCATACGCAGGCATTGGTTACTTTAACCGTTGTGTAAAAGGGTGTTGTACTTCCCACTCCTCGGTTTTTACACCGACGGAGTGGTCACTGTCACCAAAACTCTATAAATAGAGACCCCTATCAATGGGGAGAAGGGAGAAAAAGAAAAAGAATTATCATCCAGGAGAGAATTATCGTCCAAGGAGAGAGAGAGAGGGAGAGAGCCCGGAGAGCAGGCAAAGAGCAGGGATCGACGACCTTGGCCTCGTGCGTCCAACCTCTTTTGCAACCTTCGAAGCTGCTACCTGTCTTCCACGGCACTTCTTCAACATCGTGTGGTCCAAGGGCTAAAGTGATCGACCGCAGATCAGACACCTATAGCAATTTATACCCAGATTAAATAAATTGTACTCCCACATCCTCGTATAGGATTACATTGTACAAGTTTGTTTGTAAACAGAAGGGCGCGAGTTTCGCATAAACTCCGTCATTGAAATACAATTTCATTCCTTTCGTTTAATACCACAAACAAGATGGCGACTCAGCTTCGGACATCTTTCTCTTCTGACGAGGAAGTAATTGCTCAATACGATACGGTATCCGTGGGAACCGTGAAGAAGACGCTGGTCGTTCATTTCGACCAGTCAGCCTACGAAGACATACTTCGAGCCGGGGGTAGCTCTCGCCCTCTCTCCATCCAGGACAACAGGAAGCTGCGCAATGTGTGGATGCCCAAGACATCCTCTACTATTCCTGTGGACTCTCCGATCTCTCCGGACTCTCCGATCTCTCCGGACTCTCCGATCTCTCCGATCTCTTCGGCCAACGAGGTTGTAGCGACGCTCCCTCCGTGCCCCGCACGTAAAATTTAGTCTCCCGCTACGCGCGGTACAGACAAAACTTCGGGCGAAGCCTTAGCGCTAACCCCGAAGAATCCACTGTACTTTACGCGTAGGAAACAATCTCCCGCTACGCGCGGTAAAGACAAAACTTCGGGCGAAGCCTCAGCGCTAACCCAGAAGCCTTCACTGCGCTTTACGCGTAGAAATCTGTCTCCCGCTCCGCGCGGTACAGACAGAACTTCCGATGGTGCCTCGGCGCCAAGACGGAAGAACAGATCTCGCTCCACGCGCAAGACATCATCTGACCTCTACGATAAACCAGATGAGCGCTGTGATCTCCGCGAAGAAAAGCAAGCGGCAGGCTACTTAACCTCTCGGCCTTCACGCCAGCGAAGGAACAGAATGCCTACCCTCCAAATTACGCAAGAAAACGGCGGCCGACTGAGGATCTCTCCAGCTTTACGCCAGTCGGAGCGAATCTCCGAATCACGCCAGGGAAAGCCCTTCGGCGTGAAACAAGTCCAGGTTGCGGGAGGACGTCCCCCTAGAGGATTGTCCGCCACCCAGACTGCCAACCTGTTGTACACAGGTGGCGCGGCAAGAACCTTGGTGCCCGACCCCCGCGTGTCCGCAGATGGAAATGAAAGGGACAGGTCACCGTCAACTCCTCCTGACCTACGTACACGTCTGATCCAGAGACGCAAAAATGGGAGTCATGAACAGGATCCAGAGCCCCTAGGCGGCGGACGGAGAGAGATCGTGTGGGAGGACACATCGCCACCCAATGTCATTGCGATGTATGAACCGTACGGGAACTTTATTGTCCTCTCAACTCATGTCTACCGGCGTCCAATAGTCTTCATCCGCAAACAGGGCGGTCCGATGGTACAAGAAGATTTTTGGGAGTCTAAAGAAGGAAAAATACAAATCCACAGGTATAGCTCTCAAGCTCTGAAGATCATACAGAACATGGGTTATGATTTAGAGACGAAGCAGGGCCTCAATTATGGAAAAGGCAGACGAATGCCGTTACATAGTAGTCCTTGCTATCGACAAACTCGTTTCGGGTTAGGGTATACTGCACCCCCTGCACGCTCCGAACTTCCAAAGGATAGTCCTGTAAAACCAGAAATGGGTCCTTCCAAACCGACCTCCAGGAATGACAAAACAGGAGGAAGAACCCGCCCGAAGTCCAGATACAGTACAGCAAGGACAGCTGACCCGGAAGATCAAAAGGCTCAGGCATCCGGATCGCAAAAACTGAAAGAGACTTTTTCCTTCAAAGAAGACGACATCGTTGAAATCTTCAACATGTTGACAAAAGCAAACAAACTCCGGGTTCCGAACGTCAGATATCCCGAGAGCACCGGCGAAGTCAATAACCCGGATTACTGTCTCTTCCATCAGTATGTTCATCACCCTACGAAGGCCTGCCGTTTGTTAAAAAGAAGAATTCATGAGCTGATAGATGACAAGGTCATCACCTTGCACCTATGAACGAAGATTCGGTAATCCTTCTTAACAGAGACTTATTCTGTGCGAAGAACAACCTTCACATAGGACGCAGCCATGCTGTGAACATAGATCTCCCCGGAAAAGACTGGAGAAGTCCCTTCATAGATTTTGTCGCATGCGGAATCTTGCCGGAGGACCCCAAAGGAGCAGTGTCCATCAAGCGACGATCATTACGCTTCTATTACGATGCATCTGCACAATGCCTATATCGCCGGACCTACGACGGATTACTGTTGAGATGTCTGTCTAACGACGAAGCACAGCAGATTATCCGGGAAGCTCACGACGGCGTATGCGGAGCACACCAACCCGGTCCTAAGCTACAGGATCGCATCAGGAGAATGGGCTATTATTGGCCTACTATGATCACAGATGCGATACGGTATGCAAGACAATGCAGAGCCTGTCAGATTCACGCAGACTTCATACACCGACCATCTGAGCATCTGCATCCTACAGTTGCATCCTGGCCTTTCGAAGCATGGGGTATTGACGTCATTGGTCCCATTCACCCGTCTTCTTCCCGAGGTCACCAGTTCATACTGGCCATCATGGACTACTTCTCTAAATGGGCAGAGACAATCCTTCTTGCTGAGGTAAAGGCGTCTAATGTGATCAGCTTCATCAAGCATCACGTCATTTATCGCTTCGGGGTCCCCCGAAGGATAATCCATGACAACGGGCCCCAGTTCATCAGCCAAGCGTTTCATCGATTTTGCGATAAAAATCGAATACACAATATCGCCTCTACGGCATACTATCCAGCTGCTAATGGTTTGGCGGAAGCTTTCAACAAAACCATTATCAAACTCTTGAAGAAGTTTGTCTCTTCAAACAAAAGAGATTGGAACGAAAAGCTGGGCGAATGTCTCTGGGCATACCGCACAACGGTACGAACGCCGACAGGCTGTACCCCATTCTTACTGGTATACGGGAGCAAGGCAGTTCTCCCCATTGAAATCCAGATCCCGTCGCTCAGGATAGCCGTGGCTAACGGGCTGACTCAAGAAAAGAATGACCTGTTAAGGCTTCAGGAGCTAGAAGGATTAGACGAGAAATGCCTCCAAGCTCAACAGCGCATCGCACTCTACCAAGCACGCATTTCCAGAGCCTTTAATCGTAAAGTAAAGGAAAGGGTGTTCAAAGTCGGCGAGCTAGTTTTAGCCGTATGAAGGCCGATGATTCTTACTCACAGGAGTAAAGGCAAATTCCAGCCCAAGTGGGAAGGCCCTTATGTGATCGAGACAACATTCTCGAACGAAGCCTACAGACTAGCCCAGCCCAATGGAGACCTATTAATGGCTCCTATCAACGGCAAATTCCTGAAGAAGTACTACGCCTAATCTCCTCCACTCAGGAGGAATACGGCGAGATTCTCGTAATCCGACGAAACTACTTCAAAGAAGAAACTAGTATAGGCCCACAAATCAGTCATGTCCATATCACCTCTGAACTGTATTTCCTTGGAGAATCTGCCATGTCCATATCACCTCTGAACAGGCTTTCCAAGATTCTGACCATCGATTATCACCTCTGATATCGATCGTCACTTCAACTAACACCCGTACTAAATCTAAGTACGCCAGTGGTGTTAGGTCCACAAAATCTGCTACGTCCATATTACCTCTAGCAGGGCTTGTCCTCAAACCTATTACTTGCACCTAGGTGCGCAAAAAGCAATAGGCCCACAAATCAGTCATGTCCATATCACCTCTGAACTGTATTTCCTTGGAGAATCTGCCATGTCCATATCACCTCTGAACAGGCTTTCCAAGATTTTGACCATCGATTATCACCTCTGATATCGATCGTCACTTCAACTAACACCCGTACTAAATCTAAGTACGCCAGTGGTGTTAGGTCCACAAAATCTGCTACGTCCATATTACCTCTAGCAGGGCTTGTCCTCAAACCTATTACTTGCACCTAGGTGCGCAAAAAGCAATAGGCCCACAAATCAGTCATGTCCGTATCACCTCTGAACTGTATTTCCTTGGAGAATCTGCCATGTCCATATCACCTCTGAACAGGCTTTCCAAGATTCTGACCATCGATTATCACCTCTGATATCGATCGTCACTTCAACTAACACCCGTAATAAATCTAAGTACGCCAGTGGTGTTAGGTCCACAAAATCTGCTACGTCCATATTACCTCTAGCAGGGCTTGTCCTCAAACCTATTACTTGCACCTAGGTGCGCAACAAGTAATAGGCCCACAAAACAGCTATGTCTATATTACCTCTGAGCTGTAAACTCTAGTAAAGCCTATCACGTCTATCTCACCTCTGATAGTACTTTACCTACAAAAACTTGGCCAAAGTACGTTCTATCATGTCCGTATGACCTCTGGATAGACGTGCCCTGCTGAAGTTTACTTAAAGTTTATCACGTCCATACTACCTCTGATACCACTCTCGCCCTAACCTGTCATTTACATTCCGAAATGATGGGTCCAAAGTTAGGAAAAAGTCTCTTTTTATTCCCAAGAAAGAACAAAATTACATCTGGGAAAGCAAAAAAAAAAAAAAAAAGAGTACATCATTGCGGCGGAGCAGTCATATCACGGATCTGCCGCGCTAGCACGGCCATCCTCTCATCCCTAATGGCCAGAGCATCAGCACGGGCCAGCTCCAGGAGTGCCTCGTTGTCACCCGAATGGGACAGCTCGGCTATCGTCCGACGCACACCCGCACAGGCACCTTCCGCGCGATCCAGATCCCGCCGTGCTGTGCTCAGTCGACCGGCCACCACATCCAAGCCTGCCAACGACTGGGAAGCCCACTCTTCTGCCTGAGCGAGTTTCTCCTTCAACCTGTGAATCCTCGCTACATTCCCCTCGTGCTCGGATTGGCACGTTGTCTGGAAGGCGAGGATCTCATCCACGGCGGCTTTCCTCTGAATCGCCTCCAGCTGGCAAGTTCGAAGGAGTTCCTTCAGGTCTTCCATCCGTTTGGCAAGATACGCAGTTATAAGACCGTATCTGGTCTGGGCCTCAGCATCAAGACTGCCCTGAGCCAACCGTAAATACTCGTTAATGGGTTGTTCTAAACCATTAACCATCGCCTCCAGGGCATCGGCTCCCCCGGAATCGCCGAACTCCCTGACAACCCCGATCGAGAACTGGGCAGTTCTCTTCAGGCGCTCGAAATCCAGACTCTTCGCCAACACCATTGATATCATCGCTCCCAAACCGGTGTAAAAGAGGCTGGTATGTTGCTCAGTCAGCGCAACTAAACCCGACTGAACGCCAGGAGAGACCGCGATATCAGCGAGTCCCCCACCAGAGACGATTGCAGACGAGGTAGCCACTGTTGCCGCCTCGACGGTTGGTGCGACCGAAGGAAAGGTCACGGTAACAGGCTCATCCTCCTCTCGAGGCGACGAAACCACTCCGGGCGAGCTAGCCCCCGAAGGTGTTTCCTCCTCAGGATCAGGTGCCTCCGTATCACCACCAGGGGCCGGAGCAGAGCCGGAAGGCGGCTCAACGCTACACTCCCCGTGGGCTCCATCCCCTGAGAAGAAAGAACCCGAAATTCGACATCAGTACAACGGTAACCTTTCTAAAAGGAGACATGAAAACGACATTTACCCGGGGCCAATGGTATATATGGCGCATCTGCAGCCGAGGCAGCTAAACCTCGCTCTAAGGACGCAATGCGAACTATCATACCTGGGGAAAGAGGTGGACCAACTGACATCGCCTGCAATTCCTCCAAGTCTCCGCCAAGACGCGGTCGAGGTTCGTCAACTGGAATCTCGCTAGGCACAGCAGAAGCTTTATCCGTTGCGGGTCCAGGGAAGGATCCTCCCATCTGCCATGGCCACCTAGGCGATCTCGTTCCACTACCCGGAGCAGTAGCCACAGCAGCGACCCCTAGCGAAGATCCTCCGGCGCCGCCAACCGAAACCATAGAGGGTCCCTCTCTAAAAGGCGAGGAACCTCCAGCCAAAGACTCATCCCCGACATGGGGAGATGTAGGCCCACTCCCGGTAGCTTCAACACCAAGAATACGGAAAGGACGAGCAACTGTCTCCTTCCTCCTCTTACGAACAGAAGCCTCCTTAGGAGCAGGCGCCCTTCGCTTCTGAGGAACTACCAAAGCCCCCGCAGGCGAAGGCACTTCACACCCCAGCATCGACTCCAGGGGTTCATCCGGGGTATCAAACTCCTCACCCTCATCGGGAGAAACCGAGGGAACTTCAGTTCCTCCCCCGGCAATGGGAGAGGACACCCTAAGACTTCCGCGTATGTTGAAATCGCGGTGGAAGGTGTTGATCGCCACGTAAAACTGGGCGTAAGAATGAAGGATGTGCAGCTCCGTAGAGGGGGTGACATCCGGCACGACGAAGGCTGCTCCAGTGCAACCCGTGGTGAAATACCGCCATCCTCTGGCTCCATCAATGAGCCCGCCTCTGGACCTGAAGCTGGTGACGGCATTGCCCACGTGCAGCTGGCCGTACCCAAATTGCCTGGCGAACCGACTAGGCAAATAAGGCTCGAAGAAGCAATGGTCTTCACTCCTGTACAGGAGATGGGAGGGTCTAATGCAGACCAGCCAATTAAAAGCCTCCGGAGAAAGATCGGTCTTCTTTCTACCCGAGTCCTCAAGCCTCATCCCTAATTGATGGCGATCTACGGGAGGGAGAGTACAGAGGAACTTCCAGCCATGGCTGAGGTTCAATGCCAGCCGACAATCTAGAACGGTGTCCACGTTCCAGGGAGAATCCTTGTAGTTCAACAAGAAATTTCCCCCTGAGCTGCTACCAGAGCCAGGAGACATCACCCGGGGATTGTGGAGAATTAACCAACCCATCAGATACAGGTATGGTAATTCCACCTTGGGAAAACTCTCACGCCGGGCTTCATCAGCAAGCAACCCATCGGTCAGAGCTCTCAAGCCCGCCTGTATACGGCACACCATGGCAGGAAGCAAGCCCAGTCTTGCCCCGAACACCAGGCGCACTGCCGGCCACAAGATGTTCCGGTGAATGCGGTCCGCGGACGCAGTACCAGGCACTACTACTTGACGCAGCCATAACAAGAGGAAACCAGCCAGCTGGGCTTCCTTGGATAGAGACCCGCGACAGCGTCTCAGGTAACTACGGGCCGTAGTACCTTCGGGGTACTTTCCTACCCTCTCAACGAGGATCTGGTCCAAAGCTTTGGCCTCCTCCATAAGGCCATCCACGACCTGGGCACTAAGCACGCCCAAACAGTTCACGGGCTCATTCTTGCCCCCCGAAACTTTCTCCAACCTGGCAGCTCTAGCTCGGTGGAAGAAAAGGTAGGACATCCACTTGGTAGTGTGGGCCAAACCAGAGGGCTCGTTGTAAAAAGCGGTGCAGGCGAGATATTGGCACATCAGCTCCTGATACACATCCGCCACCCGAGGGTCCGAATCCCCCAACTCCCGGTTGGTGGGAACATACTTTTCATACGGGGTATCCCCCATCGGCAGCCTCGAGACAACCGCCATCTCATGAAGGGCCAATCCCAACTCTCCCAGTGGAGTGGCAAAGGTCCCAGTGAGCGAAACGTATCGCTCCATCAGTGCCAAGAACAAATTAGGGTTGGGAGGCAACCCGACGCTCGTCGCGCTCACAGCAGCATACAGTCCAATGCCCTCTAGCTCTTGCCGAAAGCGCTTCAAGGCCCAGTTAACTAGGCTGGTCCATCGGAGGTTTGCTGGGGTGACCCACCCATTACACCGAGGATTCTCCTTGGGGTACACCCCACCTCGTCCCATGAAGCTGTTGCAGAAAGTCGATAGTTGGACCGGCTGGATCACAGAGCTGTCTTCGCTCGGGACGCCACCCGGGTACAATCCCCGGAACAACATCACAGGACCAGAAGGACGACTGACAAACGATCCCTGGTCAGCTCCTTTCTGATAAAAGATCTTCCCCGGCTTGCCATGAAGGTCGGGAGTCAACGTCCACGACAACTTTCTGGGATGAGTGGCATGGAAGAAAGCCGAGACGGGATAATCCCTCGGCATCGTCGGTAGGTACAGAACCAAGCTCTCGACAGCAAAGACCCAAGGTTCCCTCTTAGCCTTCGTCTGGGACCGCTTGTCGATCATGTCCCCGAAAAGGAAAGCCGGCTTTACGTACCGCTCTCCGTCTACATACATCAGGGGCTCCCCATTGATCATACTCAGCAGTGCCCGCTCGCCCTGAGCCGCCAACAGAAATCCCCTTCCCTCAGGATACTGGGATCCAGAGAGGGGAAATGCCACGTGGGACAAGTCCTCCAGGTAGTTCGAGTGCAGCATCCCGACGGAGGAACCCATCACCTCGGTCAACGGAGACTCACCCAGGTTAACTACAAAGGTGCAAAGAAAGTATGTCATTGCAAAAATCTTGCACAAACATACAAAACCAAAGAAACGACAAACTGTGCTCTACTCCAGGATTGTACGAATTCGGTTATTATACGCCGGGAGTCCCCTCCACAAACGTAAAATGCTTATTTTACGACATACGCCAGTTTTTCGGTAGCCAGAGCTTTTACGCTCGAAACTACGAAAATATGGCGCCTTTACGCTAGCACACGAGAAATGTGGGCATAAAAGATAAAAACGCCTCCGTGCATCATCTTCCTCAGAAGAGGCTATCAGCATAGAAGGCGACCTAGCGCGGTCACGTTCAACGTGTGCGAAGGATTTTCGTTATTCTTGTCACCCCAAAGGATCTACCTCTCAGACCGGGTGCGCTGCCCGTCGGCGGGATACTTCCGGAAGGAAGTCCACCTTGCCCGACCGAAGACTCCCTCGCTGGGGCAGTGGGAGAAGAAGAAGAACCTATGCTCTTTCCCTTAGCGGAGGAGGTTTGTTTCGTCGCCATTTCTGAAAGCTCGAAGTGCTCAGAGAAGGAATGAAGGAGAAAAGCTCGAACAATCAAGAACTCTCGTTCGCAGAAGACGGATGAAAAGTTTCTCTCTCCAAAGCTTGGGATATATATAGAGTCCGGATCGACTCCTCGAATCCTCGGACGGACTCCTCGAGACCCTAACTAAGTCTCGCATTAATAGTCGGATATGATTGGGTGCTACGTCAAACCACTACCCTCAAAAGACGGACAGTCAGCGAATTCGAAAAATTCTTCGCGCAAGACAGTTCAGCAGTTCTACGCTAAATGAGCTTTCTACGCTCGACAGCAACAGATCTACGATTTTACGCTCGCAAGCTACAAGTCTATGGTTTTTTTTCGCCCGGATGCCTTTGTGCTCGGTAGCTTTTACGCTCGAGAGGCGACAAACCTACGGCTTTACGCTCAGCAGATACCAAATCGATGATCTCACGCTCGGTGGCGCTCAGTTTACGCTCAGAAGCAACAGATCCGCAGAACTTCACGCTTGAAGAAATTCTCTTTTCAGGAGCTACAGATCCACAAGTTCTACGCTAAAGGAGCTTTCTACACTCAACAGCAACGATTCTACGGCTTTACGTTCAAGCAGCTATAAGTCTATGGTTTTTCTTGCCCGGATACCTTTGTGCTCGGAAGCTTTTACACTCGAGAGGCGACAAACCTACGACTTCACGCTCAGGAACCACAAGCCTACGACTTCGCGCTCAACGGTGTCTTACGCCCAGACGCTACAGGCTGAGGATTTCGCACTCCGCGACTTTCCGCTTATCCAAAACAGTCCCCGACCCGGTCAAGTGCAAAGAGTTCACACAGAAGATACTCGTTCTTGACCCCAAGTACCCGAAACGGACAGAGTACAACCATTAAGAAATTACTCTTTTCGGGTCCCAAAATTGGAGGTTCATCCGTACTCCAGTCTGAACATCTCGTCTGTCAAAGATGACAAAGCTCAGCCAGAATCCTCGACCCTGTTTCAAGGGAGTTCCGAGAGATCATTCTTGAAGACGAAGACTGAACAAAGTTCTGCTCATCAGAAGCAGCAGTTCAGAACTCTACGCAGTTCCTTAGCCCTAGCAACAGGATAGTTCTAAGTGTTCAAAATGCTAAAGCAGCGCTCTATGCACTATCCGCTGCACGTGAAGAACAGGACAGAACCTAGTACTCTCTATACAGGGTCGCGTAAAGTATCAGACGTGTCGAAGCTGCACACATTCAGACTTCACAGCAACGTATGGCAAGTGATCATATGAAGAAAAGACGACTTTATTGAAGATTAAAATCATGATTACATATAAGGGAAACCCTGTCTACAGGGGTTTTTCTCTACTTTTCATGATTACATATGAGGGAAACTCCGTCTACAAAAGACTCCCTCGTCGTCTGAAGATCGCACCGAGAGGCCGTTCTGACAGGTTCTCACGACGGTGAAGGTCTTCCTCTTCTTCTAAGAAGATGATCACCGGCGGACACGACAGAGTTGTGGCTTGCATAGATTTTGCAGATCCCCTACTCCGCGCACCGCTCAAACCGGGACAGCACGAGTCTGTCTGACTCTCGTCACCGGAGGTAAGAGGAGAAGGCGCCAGTTATAGGCAGCACGGTCAAGAACGACCGTTCCTCTCGCCAGACGCAACGCCATACAAAGTTGCTGATTATCCCGAGCAAGGGAGGCTAAGATATCCTTCCATGATCCATCGCTGCAGTGGACACTTGCACGAAGACGCCATCTTTTTTGGCTCCCAAACATGCTGGAAGAACATGATCTCCTTCTTCCTCAGATCGACCCGACGAACTCCGGCGATCATTTTAGCATGGTGATGGGAATATGGGGAAATAGGTTAACCCCCCGCCTTTTTATAGGCAAAAGAGATCACAGCGGTCCCCAATAAATCCGCCATAAAGGCCGCACCAACCGTTTCAACGCTCCATTCAGAAACGTTACGAGTCACGAGGGGCCATTCATGCTTCATTCAAAGCGTTTCAAATTCCAAAAGATTTTAAAAGCTTTGAAGGGGGTCTTGTAGAAGCATGAAAAATACGCTGGCAAAAGCTACGCGGCGTATTGATACAGAGCAGCGCAAACAAAGGCCTTCAGTGCCTTCAGGCGTAAGAGCTCAAGGGTGCAGCGCGTCCAAAACCGCTTCGGCGTAGACGGGCCCCCCCCATCGCCTCCAGGGCGTAAAAACTCAGCCGCTCTCAAAGCAGCGTTAAAATAGCGTACGAGGAACGCTTCGTCTTCCCCGAAATGAACCTGTCAAGTCACGCAGTGAACCTGGCCTCTGACTCCTGACAAAAAGTGCTGCACGGCGACCCAGACGACTGGTGGAAACAGGCACAGACCCCTCGGGATGCACACCACAGTATGATGGCGGATCCCTGCATTTAATGCAGAGGATTGGGTTAAGATACCACCAAACCGTCGTTTACTGACGTCCCCTCAGCATAAACTGCTATTTTTCGCACAGAGGGATACGCTGTATTATTTTACACAGGCAGGCATAAACCGGTTTACGCTCCGCAGTAGACAAACCGCCTGCCACGTCAAAAGCTGCACATCGTACGGGGCTCGAGGCACGTCTCTACGTCTAATTGCACGGAGCGGTGACAGGTTCAGTCAAGGCACGTCTCTGCAACGGATGCACAGAAGGGCTGCAGACCTTCGAAACACGTCTTCGCATTTAATGCACAGGATGATGGCAAATCTCTGTAGAAGATTTGATTACATCTTCGAAAGATGTGATTCCGGCTAAGACGTCCCCGTCAGCACTCGGGCACGGTACGCAGCGGCTTCTACGCCCATTCAAGACCTGTGCCCCTTCGGCTCTCAACGCCTCTCCGGCTTCAACGCCTCTCCGGCTCCTACGCCTATCCGGCTTCAACGCCTCTCCGGCTCCTACGCCTATCCGGCTTCAACGCCTCTCCGGCTTCTATGCCTATCCGGCTTCTACGCCTATCCGGCTTCTACGCCTATTCGGCTTCTATGCCTATCTGGCCTCTGTGCCAGGGTGACAGTCATTTGGCTTCTACGCCAACCGTTTCTACACACGGGATACCTACCTGCGTGGCTCTTACGCCATGATCTTCGTAGCAATAGTACGCGTTGTGTTCCCTTAGTTGGACCCGCGTCATACGCTCATTCAAAAGATCATCCATACGCAGGCATTGGTTACTTTAACCGTTGTGTAAAAGGGTGTTGTACTTCCCACTCCTCGGTTTTTACACCGACGGAGTGGTCACTGTCACCAAAACTCTATAAATAGAGACCCCTATCAATGGGGAGAAGGGAGAAAAAGAAAAAGAATTATCATCCAGGAGAGAATTATCGTCCAAGGAGAGAGAGAGAGGGAGAGAGCCCGGAGAGCAGGCAAAGAGCAGGGATCGACGACCTTGGCCTCGTGCGTCCAACCTCTTCTGCAACCTTCGAAGCTGCTACCTGTCTTCCACGGCACTTCTTCAACATCGTGTGGTCCAAGGGCTAAAGTGATCGACCGCAGATCAGACACCTATAGCAATTTATACCCAGATTAAATAAATTGTACTCCCACATCCTCGTATAGGATTACATTGTACAAGTTTGTTTGTAAACAGAAGGGCGCGGGTTTCGCATAAACCCCGTCATTGAAATATAATTTCATTCATTTCGTTTAATACCACAAACAACAGTCTAATACAAGTCCACCAAAAACTAAACCTCCTCAGGCTCTGGAATTAAGTCCTTCTGGTCTATAGGAGTATCCTCTAATGGAACATCATCCTGCAGCCCGTAGAATGTAGGATACTGGTCTATGAGCTAATCATCTGAAAAAATATATCTAGTCAGGATTGGAATAAAGTACATACCTCTGAAAGCAGTTTCAAATACATAATCGAGTATATAAAACAGACAATAGAAAAGAATACAAGATAACTAAATATTATAATGAAATGAACTAGAGTGAACAGGTAATGTACTTGAATGAAGAACAAGCAATATGAATATCTACAATATAAAGGAATAACTAAAATCTAACTTATGTACCTCAGAATACAAGTTTATTATATGATCGGTTTAGGTTGAACACGAATACAATAAGGTAACTCGATTACAAGTGTGGTATATAATCGACATATACACGAATACACTGGAGCTTTGATCACATAATCAACTCCTACTCTGCCATCCCCAACTAATACCAATGAATCCAATCACGACACGTTACGAACACGAATATGGGTACACTGAACACGAGCAGTGTGTGTACACGAATATAGGTACACTGAATACGAGCAGTGTGCGAACACAAAATATAAAAAATTAATACCCGATATACACAATAAAATATATATATGAAGGAGTGCCCGCTGAACACAGTAGGGGATAATATCTCCTGACAGGATCCATGTAGTACCAGTCCGTGAAACTACTGTATCGGAATCAAGTATACAGTTCTAGAATATGAGATATATACACTATTATGAAATAAAAACTAATACGCATTAAACTAGTTTAATTCTATGGTGTGTACTCGCCTAAGGTCCTAAGCAAGGTGTGTCTCTTGATGCCCAAGCTAGTGTCACACAAACCTATATATGGTATGTTGCATCAATACAAGATTTTGGAATAAAAATAAGTTAAACTAGTTCAATTCTAGGTCATAAAGTCATTTCTAAGTCAAAATAGTCAAACTTGGTAAACTCTAGGCCAAACTAGCTATTTCTAGGTTGTATGAGTCTAACCTTAGGATATTAGGTTCATACACTATGTGACTAGGCCACAATAGCTATGATAAGATACTAGAATACAAACAAAGCACCGTATCATAGGATACGCAAGTTTTTAGATATAAAAATATTAATTTATATATATATACAACACAATACATATATAGTACTGTAAACCCCCTCACCCAAAATTAGGCCTACTTGACTAGATAGTGAAACTAGGGCTAGTTGAAAACCAATTAGAATTTAGAACACAGCATTTTTATTTAATTATGCACTATTGATATCACGTAGCGCACCTTACCGTTGCTTCGATAATTAGAGCACCTCGCTAGCCACTGCTTTCCTATAAACTTTACAACCTTGTCCTAGACATGACCGTCCACCATTGTGACCTTTGCGTAACTTATAATCATGCTATCTGGTGCTACATTTTAGTCGCATAATAAATATCGCGGACATTATTTCTTAATTCTAAATAAAATATGACTTTGTACCCTTGTGTGTTCCAATCAAAATTGGAGACACAATCTCGACCATTTTATGCAACCCAAATTTTATTAATATTCTACATTATACCCTCTATGTCCCTGACACCTGTGTCCCACCTAATTTTATTCCCATGTACTTCTAATTAATTCCAGAATATCATGTGCACTAAATTTAATTAATTAAAATCTAATTTTTGCCTTTGGGTAATTTTCCAATTATTGGGCATTTTTATGCAAAAGCACATTGAGGTATCCCCACCATTGGACAATTCATGAAGAAATCCAACTTTCCCCTTCATAGGAAATTTTCCCATAATTTTTCGGAATGTGCAACGTGCACATCGTCCCACATTTAAATTATAGCCTTGTATTTAACTAATGCAAATTAAAGCCCTCCGAATACCCCATGTGAGCCCAAGGCCCATCCCAAAGAGGATGTTGACCAAGGTCAACCTTTCCTAGGTCAAACCAACCTCCTCCATGTGTATATAATACATTTTCCTTACTTTTTCCTTTTCTATTTTTTTCTAAACCTAAATTACACCAGCCGACCCCTCCCCCCCAACTCTTGTTCTTCTTCTTCCTCCATCCCATAACCGGAGCCCCGACCCCCGGAGCAACCGTGCCGTCCACCACGACCTGGACCGGAGCTCCGCCGGCCCCACTCTATCCCGAGCAGCTCCTAGTCGACCACCTCGCCAACACTGTCACCGGTCACCACCGCTGAGCCGCTCCTGATCCTCCTCCCTCAACCACCGCCATGACCTCCCAGTCCTCCGCCTCGACACATCGACCAACCCGCGGCCGACCCTGAACACCCGTCGAGCCGCTGACTGCCCGAGAATACCCCGCAGTCACCTCCTCCTCCTCGACGGAGTCGACACGGCGGCCATGACCCCGCTGCACATCCTGACCCCGCCTGAGTCTCCCACTCGTCAACTTTGCCTCCACCACTTCTCTGCCCTGAAACTGAGCCTCCTCCCTACTCAACCACCTCCTTGGCCGGACTCGACCATGATGCCACCCTGCTGTTATCTCCCGGTCTACCGCCATCCGGCCAGACACATCCCCATGGCCGGAGTAGCACCAGACTACTCCTCCTGCACCACGATACCCTGAGCTCCTCCTCCTCTTCCATCAACCTCACCACCATCAACATACACCTACATGACCATTACCATCATCCTCCCATTATCATCACCATCTCATCCTCAATACCGTCGTCATCACCCTCGTCGTCCTCGTTGTCATCATCCTAGTCATCATTGTCATCGTCCCCGTCATCATCTTCACCTCCATAGTCATCATTGTTATCATCGTCATCACCATCGCCATCGCCATCGTTACCAACATCGTCACCATCCCCATCATCATGATCGTCAATATTATCATCATCCCTACCATCGTCATTATCATAATCATCATCATCACATATCGTCATCATCATCATCTCATCATTGTCGTCATCATCATCATTAGTCATTATTACCCTTAACCATCACCCTTAGCAACCTCAATCATCATCATTGACCTAATCACCTCGTCGTCGTCGTCATCATAAACCCGTCACTCTTGCCAGACAACCCGTAGTAGTCACCCTCAATTTCCGTACCTGTGTACGCTGACCCCGAAGACCTGTTGGATCGTTCTACGCGACTTTTTGAGCAGGTTATTGGTGCTACGCAGCCCTCTTGCCAGGCAAGTATACCTTGTCTTGTTGTATTGTTTAAATTCTATATTATTAGCTGCATGTTTATTATCTTTAACTGTGCGCGTCCGAGAGAGACTCGGGTGCAGTCAACGGAGGCGTTGACGTTAGGACTTGTGTCTGACCTAGTGTCTAGTAGACCCACCTAAAGTCGTGGAGTTATTGGTATAACTCCCCAGGCCTTGACACATTACTTACATGTGTTGTGAGTCTCATGTAGAGCACAGACTTGTGTATGCGGTTGGCCACCTGTACGTGTAGGTCGTGCGACGGTTAGGGTATAACTGCTAATAGTGTTGCATGTTAGAGACTTAGCAGTTATTAGTAGTCGGAGCATAGACTATTGTAGTACGAAGGTCCAATCCTTGTCCTTATTTGGTTGTGAGGTTGGACTACTATTCTAACGATAGCCTATGAGCCAGAGTTACAACTCCGATACTTGCACTCTGTCTCGATGTAGTAGCTACTGCATGTTGTGGATGCAACATGTATAGATCATTGGGCGAGGAAGACAATTAGTAGGCTTATGGGACAGATATTTAGTTGTCGTAGTTTCATAGTAAACTGCGGGGCCGTGAGCCTCAGTGTTGCCCGGTTATGGGCCAGTATTACCCGGTTATGGGATCAGTGTTACCCGGTTATGGGCCAGTGTTACCCGGTTATGGGATCAATATTGCTCGGTTATGGGAGTATATGCTTGGCGATACATCCGGCAGAGGTTACTAGATGCGCGCAATCATGATCGGTGATATAGTCAGCATATACATCTGGCATCCAGTTTACAGCTAATGCCAGACATTTAGTCTCTGGCTTGACGCTATGTTTTACACCTTTCACCTACCCATACGTACCAATATTGTCTTCAAAGTGCATTTTACTTAGCTGGTTAGGACACCCTTGAGTTTTCACAGTATTTATTTTATGGCATGATTTTATGTATCTTGTTATGTCCATTTGAGGACCTGGCCCTTCCAGGCGTATTGTTCATGAGTATTCGCAGGAGCGCAGATCCGAACTTGCTACGCATATTGTGATGAGGACTTCTCTTCGAGCTTTTGATTGGTAGTTGATATTCTTATTTTGTATTTATCTTGTCTATTATATATTCTAGTCCGGTAGTAGATTTGTTTCCATCCGACTACCATCATTAGATACTTTATATTGAGATATAGTTATAGGTATTGGTTATTCATTTATATATGATTTCTGTGGATGAGATTTAGTTATGTCCTGTGACATATATGTTTACCACTAGTGAATTGTTACTCATATTACAGCGTACGTGTGATATGGTTTCCATATATTGGAGTGCCATATTCATACGGCTGGCATGCTTACGTATCCTGGTCCTACGTATTTTGGGACTGGGGCGTAACATGTTTTTGTGGTGGCCCATGCAGGTCATGAGCATATTGTCTCGGTTACGTTATTGTACCGAGCAAGCCTGCACCTAGGAATAGAGTATAGGATCTCATCCACAATTGACTATAATTCACCTCCCTTTCAATCTGTTCTATTTGAATAGCTGCATCCTGCTTGATTCATGTGCTCCTTAATAGTTCCTAGAGTATAGCCTTCTCCTAGAATATAGAAGTCCCTGTTGTTAGATGATAAGTAGGATAACCCTCCTATTAGGAGCACAACTAAGATAATGGCACATCACTGAGTTAGAATACTTAATGAAACCCTAGCACCCCTTACCTATAGATTGATGTACTGTTACCCCTTAATATATGTATGAAGACTTGAGAGTGGTATAGACACCACTAGAGTAGTTGACCATTAGGTTTGACCCTAGTATTAAAAAACCAATAGAAACATAAGGTTAAATATTAGGGCTAACCTAGCTTTTCATTGTAAGATAGTATTATAGATCTATACATTTAGATTCTTGTCTTGAGATTAGCAGGAAGTACTTTAGAAAGCCAAGAGCAATGCTTAGAATATTTTCCTTGATCAAACCTCGAACACAGAGATTAGCATACCATCTTCCCCTTAGAAAACCGTGATGTTATTTAGAGTCCTTCTATTTAATTCCACATTCGTTCCTCCGAGACCTTAGCGCTCACAAATTATGCAACGACTAATTATATTCTTCTGTCGTGCCACCTAACGCTTCCATTCTTAATGTTAACCCTTCTGTTCTATGAGCACTATGACTAAGACTTAAGTTGACCATGACCTATATAATAGGATACTCTAATAAGTACCAAGACCTTTTCTCGTAAACCTTAATAGGAATTCCTACATTTTCCTTAAGGCATTAGCGTATTAATTTATTATTTTAAGTTGGGTAGTATGCCTCGCTACCTAGTATCACACAGTCCTCTTAACCTATTGATAAAGTATAACCGAATGACACCGACTTAGACTTGCATAAGAAGATAGCATTTAGACTATAGAAATTGGAGGCCATATCCCTATTTGGTCGACTAGCGACTTAGACAAGGAGTTAGTATGACAACTGTAGAGATTGTAGAGTCTTATATTTTATTTTGTTTTTGTTTTTTTGTGAACTTGAATTATTTGGTAACTTCTCTCATCATAATCTAGCGCACATGTAATTTCTGTACTACCTTGACTTATGTCGCTATTATAGCCTAGTTTTGCAAGCTTATCCTTGACATATGTATTATTGGGTCAACACACTAATATAATTGTCTATTCAGAATCAGTGTATTATGGTCTGATCAACCTTAGTGCATTTTGGTTCGATCTTCGCACGACTACTTTACGTGGATTGAAACATATAGTTGACTAGTGGACGAATATACTTGCCCTCTGGATATGTCTGAGCATATCATATCGGTTACGTAACTGTATTGATACAAGCATGCAAATAAGAAACTACCAAATAGGATTTTAATCCACAACTGTCTTGACAATTCTCATTTGAATTTTTAAAAAATGCCTTGATCCCCATACTTCTATCCTATGACTCCCCTTGAACTCTTTATTATTGCTTTCTGTCTTCCCTTATTCCGGTAAGACGAACACTCGTGCCGAGTATAAGTTGACACATAAGTACTAGATATACCCCATAGGCTAATCATATGACTGGGTGACTCCCTTTTATAGTCGATTAAGGACATATCATAGATGATAGGTTTAGCGTTAAAACTTTGAGGATTAAATAACATGATTAAATAATTGAAGGAATAGCTTTCTTAGATGTATAGCCTTGGATGATAGATGGGTAATTTTTAAATTGGGTAGAAACTGCATTATTAAAACTCGAGGTGAATTATTTAGACTATGGCCAAGTAAGATTTGATAGGGAAACCCTACCCTATTTTAATTTTGAGGACAAAATTATTTTAAGTTGGATAGATTGTAAATCCCCTCACCCAAAATTAGGCCTACTTGACTAGATAGAAAAATTAGGGCTAGTTGAAAACTAATTAGAATTTAGAACACAGCTTTTTTATTTAATTATGCACTATTGATATCACGTAGCGCACCATACCGTTGCTTCGATAATTGGGGAACCTCGCTAGCCACTGCTTTCCTATAAACTTCACAACCTTGTACTAGATGTGACCGTCCACCATTGTGACCTTTGCGTAACTTATAATCATGCTATCTGGTGCTACATTTTAGTCTCACAATAAACGTCACGGACGTTTTTTCTTAATTCTAAATAAAATATGACTTTGTACCCTTCTGCGTTTCATTCGAAATTGGAGACACAATCTCGACCGTTTTATGTAACCCAAATTTTATTAATATTTTACATTGTACCCTCTACGTCCCTGACACCTGTGTCCCACCTAATTTTATTCCCATGTACTTCTAATTAATTCCAGAACATCATGTGCACTAAATTTAATTAATTAAAATCCAATTTATGCCTTTGTGCAACTTTCTAATTGTTGGGCATTTTTATGCAAAAGCACATTGAGGTATCCCCACCATTGGATAATTCATGAAGAAATCCAACTTTCCCCTTCATAGGAAATTTTCCCATAATTTTTTGGAATATGCAACGCGCACATCATCCCACATTTAAATTATAGCCTTGTATTTAACTAATGCAAATTAAAGCCCTCCGAACACCCCATGTAAGCCCAAGGCCCATCCCAAAGAGGATGTTGACCAAGGTCAACCTTTCCTAGGTCAAACCAACCTCTTTCATGTGTATATATTACCTTTTCCTTACTTTTTCCTTTTTTATTTTTTTCTAAACCTAAATTACACCAGTCGACCCCCCCCCCAACTCCTGTTCTTCTTCTTCCTCCATCCCATAACCGTAGCCCCGACCCCTGGAGCAACCGTGTCGTCCACCACGACCTGGACCGGAGCTCCGTCGGCCCCTCTCCATCTAGAGCAGCTCCTAGTCGACCACCTCGTCACCACTGTCACCGGTCACCACCGTCGAGCCACTCCTGATCCTCCTCCATATCCTCCCTCAACCACCGCCATGACCTCCCAGTCCTCCTCCTCGACACGACGACCAACCCGCGGTCGTTCCTGAACACCCGTCGAGCTGCTGACCGCTTGAGGATACCCCGCAGTCACCACCTCCTCCTCGACGGAGTCGACACGGCGGTCACGACCCCGCTGCACATCCTGACCCCGCCTGAGTCTCCCTCTCATCGACTTCACCTCCACCACTTCTCCTCCCTAAGACTGAGCCTCCATCCTACTCAACCACCTCCTTGGCCAGACTCGACCACGATGCCACCCTGCTGTTATCTCCCTGTCCACCGCCATCCGGCCAGACCCGTCCCCATGGCCGGAGCAGCACCGGACTACCCCTCCTGCACCACGATACGCTGAGCTCCTCCTCCTCTTCCATCAACCTCACCACCATCAACATACACCTATATCACTATTACCATCATCTTCCTATTATCATCACCATCTTATCCTCGACAACGTCGTCATCACCCTCGTCGTCCTCGTTGTCATCATCTAAGTCATCATCGTTATCGTCCCCATCGTCATCTTTACCTCCATAGTCATCATCGTTATCATCGTCATCACCATCGCCATCACCATCGTCACCAACATCATCACCATCCCTATCAACATGATCGTCAATATTATCATCATCCCTACCATCCTCATTATCGTAATCATCATCATCATCATCACATTATCGTCATCATCATCATCTAATCCTTGTCGTCATCATCATCACTAGTCATTGTTACCCTTAACCATCACCCTTAGCAACCTCAATCATCATCATTGACCTAATCACCTCGTCGTCATCGTCATCATAAACCCGTCACTCTTGCCAGACAACCAGCAGCAGTCACCCTCGATTTTTGTACCTGTGCACGCTGACCCCGAAGACCTGTTGGTTCGTTCTGTGCAACTTCTGGAGCAGGTTATTGGTACTACGTAGCCCTCTTGCCAGGCAAGTATACCTTGCCTTGTTGTACTGTTTAAATTCTATATTATTAGCTGCATGTTTATTATCTTTAACTGTGCGCGTCAGAGAGAGACTAGGGTACAGTCAACGGTGGCATTGACGTTAGGACTTGTGTCTGACCTAGTGTCTAGTAGACCCACCTAAAGTCGTGGAATTATTGGTATGACTCCCCAGGCCTTGACACATTACTTACATGTGTTGTGAGTCTCATGTAGAGCACAGACTTGTGTATGCGGTTGGCCACCTGTACGTGTAGGTCGTGCGACGGTTAGGGTATAACTGCTAATAGTGTTGCATGTTAGAGACTTAGCAGTTATTAGTAGTCGAAGCATAGACTATTGTAGTACGAAGGTCCAATCCTTGTCCTTGTTTGGTTGTGAGGTTGGACTACCGTTCTAACGATAGCCTATGAGCCAGAGTTACAACACTGATACTTGCACTCTGTCTCGGTGTAGTAGCTACTGCATGTTGTGGATGCAACATATATAGATCATTGGGCGGGGAAGACAATTAGTAGGCGTATGGGACAGATATTTGGTTGTCGTAGTTTCAGAGTAAACTACGAGGCTGTGAGCCTCATTGTTGCCCGATTATGGGCCAGTGTTGCCCGGTTATGGGATCAGTGTTACCCGATTATGGGCCAGTGTTACCCGGTTATGGGATTAGTGTTGCCCGGTTATGGGAGTATATGCTTATCGATACATCCGGCAGAGGTTACTAGCTGCACGCTATCATGATCGATGATATAGTCAGCATATACATCTGGCATCCAGTTTACAGCTAATGCCTGACACTTAGCCTCTGGCTTGACTCTATGCTTTACACCTTTCACCTACCCATACGTACCAAGGTTGTCTTCAAAGTGTATTTCACTTGGCTGGTTAGGACACCCTTGAGTTTTCACAGTATTTACTTTATGGCATACTTTTATGTATCTTGTTATGTCCCTCTGAGGACCTGGCCCTTCCAGGTGTATTGGTCATGAGTATTCGCAGGAGCGCAGATCCGGACTTGCTACGTATATTGTGATGAGGACTTCTCTTCGAGCTCGTGATTGGTAGTTGATATTCTTATTTTGTATTTATCTTGTCTATTATATATTCTAGTCCGGTAGTGGATTTGTTTCCATTCGACTACCATCATTAGATACTTTACATTGAGATCTAATTTTAGGTATTGGTTATTCATTTATATATGGTTTATGTGGATGAGATTTAGTTATGCCCTGTGACATATATGTTTACCACTAGTGAATTGTTATTCATATTACAGCGTACGTGTGATATGGTTTCCATATATTGGATTGCCATATTCATACGGCTGGCATGCTTATGTATCCTGGTCATACATATTTTGAGACTGGGGTATGACAAGTACTCTTAGCTAACTAATGCAAATTGGATACCTTGGCTTGAACCAATGCGGTATCTTACCACCTTCACACCCATCTTGATACTCAAATCCAATACCTTGAGTATCCACCAATACCTTGATATTATCTTGGTATCACAAGGTAATGTCAACTCTAACATATAATTAATTACCCAATACACTAAACTATAACTAACATGTTTTAAACTACTTAGATTTTACCATACTAACTACCTACTAACTTACCAATACATCTATATATATATATATATATATATATATATATATATATATATATATATATATATATATATATATATATATATGTCACCCCCACATTTCAGATTAGGGGTATTTTTGTCTTTTCATATTTTTAATGTATTAATATTGCAGATGTGTGTATAGATATATATTATATTGTATAGAGTTCATTATTGCATGAGATAGTAGACTAGACCTAGATGCCCACTAGATGGAGCCCTGACCGAAATATAGAGTGATAGATTTAATTTGTAATTTTGGGAATTTATTTATTGAGGATTATATTTAAATATCGTGATTTTATTTCATTGTTGCACCTTACCGTTGCTTCGATAATTAGAACACTACACTAGCCATTGCCTTCCGACTAATTTCACAACTTTGTCCTAGACGTGCCTGTCTTCTTTTCTTACCTTTGTGTAACTTATAATTATGCTTCCTTGTGCTTTATTTTAGTCGTACAATATTTGTCGCAAACATTTATTATTTAATTCTTAATAAATCCAATTTTGTATCCTTGTGCGTTCCAATCGGAATTGGAGACACAATCTCGACCTATTTTAAGCAACCCAAATTAGGGTGATATTCTATTCTGAGTCTACTTCATTCATGACACTTGTGTCCTACTTAAATTCAGTCATTTGTACTTCTAATTAATTTTAGAACACCAACTGTATTAATTTTAATTAAAATAAAACCAAACCCAACCTTGTGCAATTTTCTAATTGTTGGGCACTTTTATGCAAAAGTGCATTAAGGTGTCCACCCCGTTGGATACGACACGTGAATAAACCCATTTCTCCTTTATGTATATTTTTCTATGATTTTTGGGAGTGTGTAATTCGACATCAACCTCCTTAAGCCATGGCCCTCCAAACCTTGAACCGATGTAATCCGATCCATTCTTTTTGAACCCATTCAAATCCTAGTCCATTGAAATCTTACATGAGAGGCCCAATTCCAAGAGGGGTTGACCAGTCAAACCAATTCTAGGTCAAATCAAACCCCTACATGTATATAAATAATCCTTTTTCCTTTTCCTTATTTCTTTCACCAAACCATAGCTCTCAGCCGACCCCCCAATCTCCTTCCCTGTTCACCCATCATTCCCCCATCCTCGACCCGCCGGGGCTCAGCCTCGCCGAGCCGCTCTAACAACCCGACCAAGCCATCACCGCCTCCACGACGACCTCGTCACCACTGTTCCCAGCATCCCATCCGTCGAACCCGACCACCAGCCGATCTCCTCGATCCGAGCCTGCTGAACCTCGTCGAGCATCATCCTCATCCCTCACCGCCTGAACTGCCTCCCCCTCGCCGGAGAACTCGACGGAGTCCTCCACCGCTCTGCCTGAGCACGACCCACAAGACCCCGTCTCCACCTCAGATCTTCTCCTTCTTCCCTGCCTCCTCCTATTCAATCATGACCATCATCATCATAACCACCACCAACCTTATCACTCCAGCCTCAGCCTTGACAACCCCGAGCCCCCACTGTCACCTTCCTCCGCCCGACCAACCCGCTGCCCTCGACTGTGCGACTGAACCACCGAGCACCCCCTCGCTGAACCCACTGGACCCGCAGCCGCTGCACTCGACCAGTCCCCCTCCGACAATGACAGTTCCCATCACCACCATCGACCACCACACCTCCGGTGATCTCCTCCTCCCTGGTTCCCTTTACCTGAATGCTGTGCACCACCACCCTCGTCCATCCCCGTCTCCAATAATCATCATCATCGCCTTCACCATCACGATCACCTTAACCACCATCGTCGTTGCCATCGCCATCGTCGTCATCAATGTCGTTGACAACGCCGTCATCAAAACCTACGTCATTGTCGTCAAGCCGATCTCAGGCCCGTGCGCAGGTTCGTTCCTGCCCTCCTTCATGGTGTAGTATGTATATCTATTAGTATGTGTATAGTATATAAATGGGTATGCATGTACATGTATACATATATATAGTATAAATTAAATTAGTGTATTAGTATTAATATATGTTAATATTAATGTTGGTATATATATATATATACATATATATATAGTATATGTGTTTATTTAGTATATGTTTAGTATGTATATAATTGATATATATATATATATATATATATATATATATATATATATATATATATATATATATATATATATATATATATATATATATATATATATATATATATATATATATATATATATATATATATATATATATATATATATATATATATATTGTAGGTGTATTGTAAGTACTAATGTATATGATAGTTAAGATAATATGTATGTATATTATGTGTACTAGGTGACCCGAGTGTAACCACGGATACCCCGTAGTTACATTGACCTGTGACCATGTGAATTGTAAGCAGACTACCATATGTACACTGACGTACTGGCAAGACCTGTATCTTTTGACTGTCTAATTTGTACAGCATTTGCAGACACGACACCCGTGCAATTTGACGCACACTTGACCCTAGTTGACCAGTGTCATACATAGCATAGCCCTAAGTCAGAGTATTTATAATTGTGTGTTAGAGTAATATCTAATGCAATATTATATTATATGATGTCTATGGGACTGTTGGATTATTCAGACAAGACCTCGTATATCGGACATTGTTATTGCCAGCAGCATGACCCCCAGGCGAGTACATTCTCTGACAGTTTCCATTATGTTGATTATCTCTATAACTCTTGTTGTATAGCATAAATGACTCTGACACTGTTGTTTACACGAGTTGGCATTATCAAGACCTATCACGAGGAGTCGTAATTTGGAATCCATCATGCTAGCTGGAGAAACGGGGAAATATTAGTAGCTTATGTGATCATATCCAAACTTTACATGCATCATAGCTCACCCATACCTCACGTCGGTGCAGCCTTACCATTACATGCCTCATAGCTGTTACTTGTGGTTAGTCTGACTATTACTCGCATCATAGCTTTCCGGATAGTTAGCCTGACCTCAAGGATGATAGCTAACCAATGTAATGAGTCTAATCAGTCCCAAGCCGATCACATGATATGCTGATATTTCACACACTTAGTTAGATATTCTTGACATGTATCCCTAGTATATTGATATAGCATTCCTTATGTTCTAGTCATGATTCTAGCATCCACATATATACCAGCTCATTGTTCTTGTGTGTACTTGTATTTCTATTTTATTGCTGGATGTACATTGATGATGATATATGTTCCAGTATTTCTTTATTCCAGTATCTTATTATTCCAGTATTTCTTATTCTAGTATTTCTTATTGGCAGTATTCATATCTGTCTTGTATTTTTTTTATACTGTATTATAGTTTTTGTCAATATACATGGAACAGCTATTAGAGGTATATTTTGTTCCAATCCTGACTGAATATTTTTTCTAGACTGTGACATAGAGGACTTGTTTCCGACATACTTGGAAACTGGATGTTATTGATTGCAGGTTAGACTATTATTGTTGTTAGACTTGTCTTGTATTTTATCTATTCCATTCGATATCTCATCGTGCTTTAGCTTATGTGATTGAGTATTCCATATTATATTATAATATCCGTGTCTTTTTATGGAGTTGGATATTCATGTGAGATTGATTAGATAGTATCATGACCTAGACAGCGTTCTACCGCCGATGCTGCGACATAGGCTGGACGTACCCACGCTCTCGTGCCCCTATACCGGGTGCGGGTCGTGATAATATATATATATATATATATGACAATGTAACTAACTAACTAAACACACTAACTAAACTATCAATGAACTAACTATCCCTTATCTTAACTAGTTGTTGTGCATATGCTGCAGTTATTGTGTATTACTGTTCTGTAGTTGTTGCATTTTGCCTATGTTGCTGGCTACTGCAGGTTGTTGTTGTTACAGCTGCAGTTGATGCTGAGGTTGTTGTTGCTGCAGCTGGATGCTACTTGCGGTTTGTAGTTGCTGTGCAGTTGGATTGTTGTTGTTGTGAATGCTCAGCTGAAGGTTGCTGCTACTGGCTTGCACAATTGCTGCTGCAGGCTCTCTGCTGGTAGTTTGCTACTTATTGTGGTTGATGTTGGATGCTGCACACACTGCTATATAGCTCTGCTATGCTGCAGTTGTTTGTTACATTTGATTGCTCCTGCTGCAGTGGTGTTCGACAATTGTTGAAAAACTTCTATGTGGTTGTATCAGTTATTGTGTTGCTGCACACTACTCCTCTTACTGTGGCTGCATACATGCTGAAACTACTATGGCTCTTGCTGTTGATGATGTTGAGCTAGTTGTTGATGATGTTGAGCTACTGCCCGACCCCTCACCTCACTGCACACAACCCTCACTCACACTCTATGCACACACACACACATGAATATAAATACCTACACATACATATATACATATATGCAATATAAATATATATATATATACACATATAGATATACACTTATATATAACTACTATACTAGTAATGCATATACTCTCCTATCTCTAATGACCACCAACACCTCCAAAATAAAACATAGATATATACATAAACATACATATACATATATATCACACAATTATTATAATTATATCATTCTAATAGATATTACCATGGCAAATTGAATTGAAAATACAATGAAGCAAACATGTAGAGTGCACCGCACCCGTATCATACTCATTCTATGATACGCTTGCAATAAGGCTCCACCACACAACCAAGTATCCCGAGGGACACAAGAAAGTCTAAAATCATAATTATGAATAATACGGAGAATTAACTACTCAACTACGTGTTCGTTTCAAGATGTGACATGCTCAAACCCTCCGTGTCGGAAGAAAACTACCAAATCAACCCGTATCACCAAATAGTCAGGATAAGTCCTATACGTATCCAATTGTGGATACGACACTAGTCACACACAATCAAACACATGTCAATTTGGTCTAATTGACCTATTAACAAATACAAGATGTGCCAATCTCGGAATTCTCCCAAAATTGACATAAAATACCACATAACTTTCTTCATAGGCCTCCTATGAACCTAATTCTAATTTTTATGGGTAGCCTTAGCATATGGGGTGGTTTCTTATAATTAAATTATAGATTTAGAGTCTAATTAGAGGGGAAAAACTAAATTGTACCAATTGGAAGATGGATTCCTAATAAAATTCCAAAATTGGGTGAAAGTAGCCTCCAACTTGTAGATCATTGCTCCTCCTTGTAGATCATTGCTTCCTCCTTGTAGATCCTTATTCTAATAGCATCCAATAAAGAATAGGGAAGTAATTGGAAAGAAATTTGAGTAGGAATTGGTATGGGAATGAAAAAATTGGAAGAGGGAAAATTCTAGATCTAGACTTGGAATGACAAATGAGAAGAGAGAGTCTCTCTCTTCCCTATGGTGGTCGGCCCTTGCTCCTCCTCCAAGCTACTATAAAAAGTCCAAAATATCTCTTGGGGCTTGTCATGAAAAAATAATTAAGAAGGGAAGGTTCTAGTCTAATTGGTTTCACTAATTAATTCATCCTCCTAATGAATGGAGTTACTATTGGGCTCAATTCTAACTAAAATTCAATGTTAGTCCATGGATCTAAACTAAACTAGTTAGGTCCACTACACAAGTCCAAAAGTAAATCTAACATCTACAATAAATAAATAATACAATAATTAATATTTATAATATGCACAATATTTAATATTATCCTAAAAATATAATTTTCCATGCAAAATTACCAAACTATAATTAGTTGAAAAAGTGAGGGTAACATGCGTGCAGGATAAGATTTGGTTAGTATTTATTCTGCAGATCAGGAGACCACCAGTTGAGGGCTTGTCCTAGAGCTCCATCTCGTCCAGGCACAAAGAGCACCTACGAGACCACTAGCAGGACAGCAGAGAGGACCTTTGTTGCCTACACAGCAGAAGAGGTTCGTACAGCACCAACAACAGAAAGGTGCTCCGCAGGGGAGAGCTTTTGCCTTGACCATCGAGGAGGAGGAACCAGTTAAAGATGTCATTTAAGGTTTTGTCTATCTTGATTATTTTCTAGCTCATGCTTTATTTGATTATGGTGCTTCGCATAGCTTTGTATCTGTATCTTTTGCTTTAAAACATTATTTTGAGGCTAAACCGTTAGCGATGACTTACAAGATCATGACCGGAGATGGCATTATCTTGGTTAGTGATGTTTGTAATAATTGGAGAGTTTCTTTGGGAGGTCGAGAGTTGAGCACGTATCTACTCGTAATGCCACTTCCGAGCTACGACTTAGTACTCGGGATGGATTGATTGAGTAGGGACCATGCTAGTATCGATTATCGTGGAAGAAGAGTTTTATTTCAAACACCAAGAGGGCCAGAGTTTGACTTAGTCAGAGGAGCAGCAGAGCAGAGCGAGGGAGACTTTTGTGGAGCTTTGGTGGAAGAGGAGGAGCCGCTACATCTATTGATTGTAGAGTATATGGAGAGTTGTCGGGCCTGCCGCCAGACCGAGATATGGAGTTCTCTATAGATGTGGTGCCAAGCGTAGAGCCAATATCATAGCACGTCTATAGAGTCAAAAACTGTAAACTGGCTAATTTAAAGAAGCAAGTGGATGAATTACAGGACAAGGGCTTCATCCGGTCCAGTTCGTCACCATGGGATGCTCCAATATTTTTTGTACCAAAGAAGGATGGGTTGGTACGCATGTATATCGACTACATGGCTCTAAATAACCTCACTATCAAGAACAAATACCCATTGTCACGGATTGACAATTTGCTTGATCAGTTGAGCGGAGTGAAGGTATTCTCGAAGATAGACTTGAGGTCGGGGTACCACCAGATGAAAGTGAAGAAGGACGATATTCCGAAGACAGCTTTCAGGACTCAGTATAGGCAGTTCGAGCTCTTGATGATATCGTTTGGGTTGACCAATACCCTGGCAGTATTCATGAACTTGATGAATAAGGTATTTTATCAGTACTTGGATCAGTTTGTTTTGGTCTTCATTGATAATTTATTGATATATTCGAAGACTCCGGAGGAGCATGAGAAGCACCTGAGGATAGTTTTGGAGACCCTCAGGAAGGAGAAGTTGTATAGCATTCTTTCAAAGTGTGAGTACTTCCTTGATAACGTTGAATTCTTCAGGCATGTGATTATAGGATACGGGATCTCAGTAGACCCGAAGAAGATTTTAGCAGTTGAGTCATGGTCTACCCCGAGTTCAGTGGCAAAGATCAGGAGTTTTCTTGGATTGGCAGGCTATTATTGGAGATTTGTTCAGGACTTTTCTAGGATTGCGGAGCCGATGACTAGGCTGACCCGGAAGGACATTGAGTTCGTCTAGACGGAGGAGTGTCAGACCGTATTTGAGGAGCTAAATAAGAGGTCGACTACAGCTCCAGTGTTGAAGTTGCCATCAGGGACAGGAGGTTTTACCATTTATAGTGATGCTTCGGGAAAGGATTTAGGTTGTATATTACAACAGAAAGGGAAAGTGGTTGCCTATGCTTCCAGACAATTACGTCCTCATGAGAAGAATTACCCTACCCATGACTTAGAATTGGCAGCAGTCATCTTTGCTCTAAAGCTGTGGAAACACTACTTATACGGAGAGCGTGTGGGGATCTTTACAGACCTCAAAAGCTTGAAGTATCTGTTTATACCGAAAGAGCTAAACATGAGGCAGCGGCGATGGTTGGAGTTGATGAAGGACTTCGATATTTCTTTGCAGTACCATTCAGGGAAAACCAACGTAGTCGCTGATGCATTGAGTAGGTATCCAGTGGCTATTTACTTGACGATGAACATATATTTATTAGCCGATCTTGATAGCTTGGGTATTGAAGTGCTAGTTCCTGGAGTTACGGTACAGATGTGGGGACTTCAGGTACAGTCTGAGTTGATAGATCGGATCAGAGCTGCACAGTTCGAGGATGAGTCTCTAAGGAGCATCAGAGCGTAGGTCCGGATGGAATTGGCAGAGGATTTTAGTATTGCAGAGGATGTTTCATTGCGATACGGTACCAGATTATGTGTGCCGAGTGGAGCATTGTGCGAGAAGGTTCTTCAAGAGGCACATCGATCTCGGTACTCTATGCATCCAAGTGCCAACAAGATGTATAGGGATATAAGAGAGCATGTTTGGTGGTATGGTATAAAGCGGGAGGTGGAGAGCTTCATTTTTAGATGCTTGGTATGCCAGCAGGTAAAGGCAGAGAGACAGAGGCCAGGTGGATTGCTACAGCCTTTACCCATTCCAGCATGAAAATGGGAGCATGTGACGATGGACTTTGTTTCGGGACTTCCGCGTTCTCTAGGAGGAAAAGACACAATTTGGGTCATCGTAGACAGGTTGACCAAATCGGTCCACTTCTTGCCATTCAAGGTAGGTACATCTACGGAGAAGCTCGCGAAGATGTATGTATGGTAGATAGTCAGATTGCATGCAGTTCCTGTGAGCAAAGTCTCAGATCAGGATAGTAGTTTCATATCCCACTTCTGGAGGAGTTTGCATGCTAGCTTGGGCACCCAACACAAGTTTAGTACCGTATAACACCCTCAGATAGACGGACAGTCGGAGAGGACTATCTAGACCCTCGAGGATATGCTATAAACTTATGTTTTGGATTTCAAAGGCTCTTGGGAGGATCACCTTCACTTGGTAGAGTTTGCTTATAACAACAGCTACTTGGCCAGCATTGAGATATCACCATTTGAGGCGTTGTATGAACGGAGATGCCGAACTCCATTATCTTGGGATGATGTTGGTGAGAGAGGCTTATTGGGACCGGAGATGGCTGTGGATACAGCTGAGAAGGTGAAGCTTACCAGGAATAGACTTCGAGTGGCTCATGACAGACAGCGGCATTAGGCTGATAGCCACCGGAGACCTTTGGAGTTTTAGTTATAGGTTTTATTTTGTATTTCTTGTATTTGCCTTGTTTTAGGTATGGTGCTAAGGATGTGTTTTATTCTAGGTTTGCGATCTGGTGTTCTTGAGAATTTCTCTGACACGGGGCATGATTCGCTTTGGTGGAGATGGAAAGCTTAGTCCACGGTACATCGGACCCTTCGGTGTTCTAGCGAGGGTCGGTACAGTGGCTTACAAACTAGAATTTTTGCCTGTACTAGAAGGAGTGCACAACATGTTTCACGTATAGCAGCTGAGACAGTACATGGCAGATCCTAGCCATGTATTAGATCACTCGGGGATCGAGGTAGGTCTGACTCTTAGTTATCCAGAGCAGACTGTGGAGATTCTAGATCGCAGGAAGAAGGTGCTGCAGAACCAGACGATTTCCTTGGTATGCGTCACATGGATACATCACTCTCCGGGAGAGTCTACCTGGGAGAGAAAATCTGAGATACGTGAGCGATACCCTTACCTGTTTGAGCCGTTAGGTATAATTCCTTCTTGCTTGTTGTGATTGATTGATGTAGATAGTTCCTTACTTGAATTTCGATGAGAATTTTTTTTTAAGGTGGGTAGGTTTGTCACCCTCACTTTTCCAACTATGGGTAGTTTGGTAATTTGGCATGAGTATTTAATTTTGAAATAAATATTAATATTAGTATGCTATAAATATTAATTGATGCTTGTATTAATTATTTATTTATTAGTATGCTATGTAATTAATTATGAATGGTATTATTTATTTATAGTTAGGAGGCTAGCCCAATAGTTAAACTTGACACTTGTGAACCAATTAGACTTGTCATGACAATTAGTAAGCCTAATAGGGACCAAGCCCAATAGGACCATTTTCATAGCTTAATTAAGAAGAATTAGCTTAATTAAAATTAGTTAAAAGCTTTCCAAAATTGTCCATCCTTAATCATATCCATAACTAACTAGTAGTGACATATTGGACTTTAATAATTACTTGTAGAAGGAGGAATAGGGGCTGGCCACTATAAGGGGGCTCTTCTCTCTCTCCTCCTTAATTGTATTTTATTTTAGATCCCCAATTCTAGATCCCCAATTTTTTATATTTCCTTCATCAATTTCTTTTTTCAATTTCTTCATATTCCCTCTCATTTTTATTCCTCAAGGAGCTTTAAAGCTTGGAGAAGCAAGAAGCACAAGGAGGAGGAACTCTGGTGGAGAGATCTTGTTTGGATCGTGTCCATTATGCATTTCATTGGGAATCCATCTCCCAATAGGTATAGATCTGAATTTATCTCTATTTTGAGCCCCAAATTATGTATTTGACTCTTAGGAACACCCCAATGACATAAGCTACCTATAGGAATGAGTTCTAGATCAATTGGTTATGTATTATGAATTCTATGTGATAATTTATGTGTATTTTGGGAGAATTTCGGGATTGATACATCAAGTATGTGTCATGAGACCAATTTCATAAAATTGGACATAGATCGGGGTTGGGATGCTAGATTTGTGTCCATAATTGGACACGAGTAGGCAGTATCACGATACGGTGTGATACCGTATGATACGGAGGCCATTTTTGGTGTTTTTGAATAATTCTCTATAATTCCTAGTATAATTGGTTTTAATAGTCATTAGTATCTATATTTAGTATATAGAAGTATTTATCATAGAAAATTGGTGAATTAGGCAATTGTTTGGATGATGTATCATAGGTTCCTAAGTTTCACTCTATAAGTGTTTGTATTAATGTCTATTATGTATCTTATAGATATGTAATGGTTGTTAACAATGTTTATATATATATATATATATATATATATATATATATATATATATATATATATATATATATATTACTGTTCCTATGTTTATACTCATTATATATATGTGTACTTGGTGTAGATTGTCATAGGGAGTATGTGGACTGTTCTAGGAGAGCTCACATTTTTGACAGTGTGTGTGCACTGTCATGGGGGTGCCTGACAGTGAGAAAGGGGTGTTTACATAATATATTGGAGTGATTTGGAAGTATGGACTGATATGAGTATATAGGGATTGTTTATGTTAGTTATGGGCTGTTTTAAGTCCATTTGTGGATAGTGGTTATTCACTATGAAGGGGTCAGGTTAGACTTGCAGTGCACTGATAGGAGAAGGGGAAGAGGCTGACTTGTTGTAGGAAATAGCACAGAGCAGCAGAAGTGGCAGGGGGTCCCTGTTGGGCCTGTTCCATGACAAGAACAGTAGATGTTGCATCTTATAGCAGCAACAACACAAGCACAGCAGTTGGCAGTAGCCACTGTGGCTTGTGCACTACACGTTAATAGGAGGAGAGGTTTGTGGCCAGCAATGGGTCTGGGTATTAGACCAGTGCATGTTAGTAAGTTAATATGTTAGGACTGAGATGATATTAGTGTTAGTATTAGTTAGCATGATAGTAAGTATCATCAGTTCGTATATTAGTATAGTAGTTAGAACTTTAAGTTAAGTTAGTTGATTAGGATGTTAGAAGTTAAAGTTGGTTAATATCAGTATATATATATATATATATACATGTATGTTAGTTAGTTAGTTAGTTAGTTAGTTAGTTAGTTAAGTTATATATGTATTTTAGAGTTGGATTGGTTAGCCTATTGAGTTATCAGTTAAGTTAGTGAGTTAGTAGATTTATAGGGTGTTAGTTGTATGTTAGCAATGTGACTGTTATCAGTTAGTAGTATCAATGTAAGTTATGTATGTATATGTATTATATACGTTAGTTATATATATATATGTATGAGTTAGTGTATATATATATATATATATATATATATATATATATATATATACCCTTATATATATATATATATATATATATATATATATATATATATATATATATATATATATATAAGGGTATATATATATATATAAGGGTATATATATATATATATATATATATATATATATATATATATATATATATATATATATATATATATACACTAGTTAGTATAAGTATTAGTATTAGTTAAGTTAGTTTAGTATTACCTTGTGATACCAATGTAAATGCTAAGTTGTTGGGTTATTGTAAGGCATTGGGTATTCACTCTAGGTATTAGTATGGTTATCAAGATGGTGTTAGGTAGTGTGATACCAAGATGGCTCAAAGCCAAGGTATTCACCGAGTTTTAGTATTAACTAAGGAAACTAGTGTATATACTACATATTGTGTATTTTGTGATACTTATTAGTATTGATACTCTAGCATCCTAATATAGCTAGTATAGCCTAGATACATAGCGTATGGACCCAATATCCTAGAGATGGATTCATACAACCTAGAAATCGCTAGTTGACCAAGTTTGACTAGTTTACCTAGAAGTTGACCTAGTTTGACTATTTTGACTTATAATTGGCCTAATGACCTAGAATTGAACTAGTTTAACTTGTTATCATTTCAAAACCTTGTATTGATGTAATATTACATATATAGGTTATAAAACACCAATTTGGATACTGTTGACATCCATTGCTCTAGACCACAGGCGAGTACATCTCTCTGTTGGTTTTTATTTCATGATAGTGTATATATCACTTGTTCTAGAACTGTATACTTGATTCCGACACAGTGGCTACACGGACTGGTACTAAATGGATTCTGTCATGAGATGTTATCCCCTACCATATTCAGTGGGTACTCCTTTACATGTATTTCATCATGTGTATCGGATATTAATTTTAGTGTACTTAGTGTTCACACACTGCTCGTGTTCAGTGTGCCTATATTAGTGTTCGTAATGTATCATAATTAGATCCATAAGTATCGGTTGGGGATGGGGGAGTAGGAGTTATTTATGTGATCAAGCCCCAGTGTATTCGTGTACATGTCGATTACATATCACACGTGTAATCAAGTTACCATTTTATATTAGGGTTCAACCCAAGCCTATCACATAATGAACTTGTACTCCAAAGCACATTATCCAGTGTTATATATTTCATTACTTACAGTCATTCCATATTGCATGTTCTTTACTTTTCAGTTCATTACCTGTTTACTTTAGTTCATTTCCATGTCCTATTATAGTTAGCTTGTATTATTTTCTATTACCTGTCATATATGCTCTATTATGTATTTGGAACTGCTTTCAGAGATATGTACTTCACTCTATTTGATCTATTTCATAAACAGGGTCTTCCCTTTGATATCACTTATCACCTTTGTGAGCCTCTCTATTTCCTTTTTAAGACATTCATTCTCTTTCATGATTTTTTTAAATTTATTTTTCAGAACCTTGTAATCATCATGAAGTTCAAAAATGGCCTCTTCTAATTATTTATAAGTAAGATTTCTTATAGAGAGTTTATTTTGTACCTCATTTGAATCTAGTACCATTAGACATAGATTTGTAGTATTCTCCGACTCTTAGTCATGATCTGAGTCGCTAGCATCACTTTCATACCAAATGATTGTGTTAGCATACCTTCTTGAAGATGTTCTACCTTTGTTTGCTTTCTCATGTCTGTTGGAGTCTTTCTTCATTAGAGGACACTCCTTCTTTGTATGTTCAGGTTTTCTGCAATTGTAGCACATTGGATCTTCATCATTTCCTCTTCTTTGACGAGCTGCTTTGTTGAATCTTAGAAAAATTTTAAAGTTTTTAGAAGTGAGAGCGATTTCTTTATCATCAGTGTCATCATCGTCGTCAGTATATCTTTGAGGAGTTCCTCCAATAATTGAATTTTAGAGCGAGAGCTTTCTCTTTTATCTTTTCTTGTGTGGATGCATCCTTTTGATCATTCATGTCTAGTTCATGCATCATTAGCTTCCCCATAAGCATTTTTATGTTCATGATTGTAAGATCATTCCCTTCGATGATTATTGTGGCTTTGGGGTTCCAGTTCTTGGTGAGTCCCCGAAGTATTTTTCGAATCTCTTCACGAGTGGGATATTCCTTGCCAAGTGAAGTGAGAGGGTTAACAAACTTAGAGAATCTAGAAAATATACTAGTAATAGATTCATCAGTTTTTATTTTAAAAGATTCGTACTCTTGTGTGAATCTACTAATTTTTGACTCCTTAACTTGAGAAGTGCCTTCATGTTTGACTTCAAGAAGTTTCCATATTTCCTATACGGTTTTGCAATTAGAGACTCTATTGAACTCATTGCTATCAAGAGCACAATAAAGAGAGTTCATAGCCTTAGCATCTCTACAAAACACCTTCTTATCACTTTCAGTAAGTCTTGCTATGAGTCTTTCTGAAACAATATCTTCAGCAACTACTTGAGGTATTGGAAGATACTCATACGAATTTTCCAAAGGTTATAGTCTATAGATCTTAGATAGATACTCATACAAATTTTTCAATAGGTGTAGTTGGTTCCATTGAATAAAGGAGGTTAATTTATGGAGTGCCTCTTAGTGTTGTTTAAGTTGGAGCCAGGATTTATTGCCATTTGATCACTCTAAGAAGATTAGTCCTGATACTAGAGTATAGGCTAAGATACCAATTTAAGAACCCTAAGGGGGTGAATAGGGTAAGAAAACTATAAGCACAATTAGCAGTAATAATACGTAATAAAAAAGGAATTAAGAAATTCAAACACGGAATGTATCCTAGTATCCTGCATCAAAGACACTCCAGCCCCGGAAACTCTTGTCCAGCTTGAATCCACTATTTAACCAAATAGTACATCACGAGATTTGATCCGAAGACTCGACAACTTCTTACATACGAGTTTTGATCCGAAGGCTCGCTAACTTCTTTCACACAAGAAAGGGGTTTTTATCTTCTAGAACAAGTAAAAATTAAAGTTATAACTCTTGGATAACTCTAACACTTTTTGGTAGATGGCAAATCAAAAGCTTGGTAGAGTTAAAGAGCAAAGGCTTTTGGTTGTTGAGAAAAATTAAAGCTCAAAAGGATAGATGTGAATGAAGAGATTCAATGACCCTAAATACAAACCAAAAGGCAAAAAGGCATTTAATGCAAAAAACTGTCAGCCAACGGTATACCGTCGGTATACTCTAGTATACCGTTCCTATAATAATGACTATAAATCCATCCGTTGGGTGCAATAAATGCATCAAATCTAACCGTTGGAGTTTAGAAGAATTAAAAATATTTTATAACCGATACACCGTCGGTACGAGAGACAAAATAAATATTAAACATCAGTATACCGACGGTACGAACCAGTGTGCCGTCGGTATGTCGCTCCAACGACAGAAAGCAAAAATATATAAAAATTGGTATACTGACGATACGAACCAGTGTGCTGTCGGTATACCGCTTAAACGACAGAGAGCATAAATATATATATAAAATAGTATACCGATGGTACGAACCAGTGTGCCTTCGGTATGTCGTTCAAACAATAGAGAGCATAAATATATAAAAAATCAATATACCGACGGTACGAACCAGTATGTCGTTGGTATGTCGCTCATACGACAGAGACCACATATATATAAAATTTAGGTATACCGACAGTACGAACCAGTGTGTCATCGGCATACCGCTCAAACTAGAAAGAGCTCAAATATATATAAATCGATATACCGGCAGTATGAACCAGTATACCGTCGGTATGCCAGTTTAGTACTAAAGTTTGTTTTAACATATATTTAACCTAGCTTTCAAGATTTGCCAACCATCATGAGTGTTTCACATATTTCCTAAGACATTTCTCGGACAAAAAGAAGGAAATACTTGAGCAGGCTGGTCTTGAACTTTAGCCCTCCTTTTGTAAGTTATTGACATATTTTATTGTGCGTCTGATTCGAGTATTTGAGAAGTGTTCACGTGGATTGTTCTGAGTCCAAGGAGTCTGTTTTTGTTTATGTGATTTAAGAGAGGACTAAAACAACAGACATATTAGTTATGTATGAATTAACCAAAATTAATGTGCCAACTGTTAGGCTCTGAAATGATCACGCAGACAGAAGAGTTCGTCAAGCAGATTAGAGAGCGACTTCAGGTTGCACAAGATAGGCATCGGCATTGGAAAGATCAATATTGTAGGCCTTTAGAGTTTTGTGTCGGCGACCATGTATTCTTACAGATTTTGCTGACCCGTGGAGTCATTAGATTCAGGGTTCGCGGAAAGCTTAGTCTATGATACGTCAGTCCGTTCGATATCCTCGAGCGGGTAGGCGATGTTGCTTACGTCTCACCCTTCTGCCTTCGCTACGTGAGGTACACGATATATTTTATGTCTCTCAGTTGCATAGGTATATTCCGAATCTGAGTCATATCCTCGATTACTCTGAATTAGTCGTTCGTACTGACTTATCTTACGAGGAGCAACTCGTATCCATATTGGACCGAAGGAACAAGGTGCTCAAGAACCGGACTATTTCTCTTGTCCAGGTTGCCTGGGGCCATCACTCTCGAGAAGAATTGATGTGGAAGCACGAGGACGATATTCGATCCTGGTACCCATACATATTCGATTCAGAAGGTATATTCTTTCTTATGCCATCATATCTCGGATTCTGTGATCAGGTGATCACCTATGTGTTGTGATGATATTGCTTGCATGTGTAGTTGCTAGTAGATTTGTATCATGCTTGTCCTGACTTCTCTCGCTATTGCTTGGATTCGAATTTCGATGACAGAATTTTTCTAAGATGGATAGAGATGTCACTCCTCGTTCCCGATATACTTATTTGGATATATTTTATTTTAGCACGGTTACATGTGCATGGAGACTAGATCCATTCTTTGGTTTAACCTAGTTCATAATTTATTTTGTGGGTTGGTTCAAGTCTTGAGAACCCTTGGTTCAATCCTCAACCCTACCATATATAACCCAATATTTTCTCTCTCTCTCTCTCTCTCTCTCTCTCTCTCTCTCTCTCTTCACTTCTTTATTTCTTCCTCTCTCTCTCTTTAGTTTTCTCTCCCATTTTCCATAGGCAAGTACACCTTGCATGAGAAATGGAGAAACCCTCTATATTAATTGTTTATTATATTCTTTACATAATTTTAAACACTTTTAGAACTTGGAGTTTTTGAATTTGGTGGATGGATTAGTGCATATCTATATTTCTAACTTAGGGTTTTTATGGGTTTCATGAGTTTTTCTTGGTTTTGATCTATTAAACATGTATTTTTGAAAAATAGTTTTTGCTACATGATAAAGCTTTCAATTTCAAGAGTTTTGGCTTTTGGTTCACTTGATTTGGACTTAAAATAAAGATTTTATGGTCAAAATAATTTTCAATTTTTTGGAGTTTCCGCCATGGCCGAACCTGCTGTTTGGAGAAGACGAAGTCTTCATGCGGCCAGCGAGTTATGTGGATTGGATAGTGCTATATGTCCTAAGTACTATACGGCCTGAGCTCCTTTCTACATATTGACCAGCATGTGTCCATCTTTTTGGACGCATGACTGCCATCACACAAGTATTCTGGAGCTAATCCTTAAACTCCTTGTGTTTAACAAATGAGAAATTCGCTAAGTCCAAAAAAACAATATGCAGTCGAGTGACCTATGTGGCCCGGAGAGTATGCGGCCACCATTCCTTGGAAGCATGACTCTGAACCGTGGGCACATTTTCTATGATTTTGTCTTTTCTCTTTAACACACTTTATGGCTTGTCACATCCATCACTTCAATCACTTTTCTCTCACACACATCACTTCGGCACTTGTTTCAAGAGAGTGGACTTTTGTCCGGAGCATGCAGCATGGGATCGTATGCGTCCTGAGGTAGCATGCGGCCTGGGATCTTATGCGTCCTGAGGTAGCATGCGGCTTGGAGGATTATGTGGCCTGAGGTAGCATGCGGCCGACAGTCTATGCGGCACCCGTCTCATGCGCCATGTTATGCATGCGACTTAGCTATTTTACTTGGAATATTTTTTTTGTTCTGAGTAGTTGGTCTTAACAATTGCTTGTTATTGATCCTAAGAAAGAATGGATCTAGTAACCCGACCTTGTGCTAGACATGACCATGTGCTAAAATTGTCTATGTTATAAGTAACTAACTAGCTATGTAGATAACATGAGCTATGTGTCCCAATGTGATCAAGCTCATACGACCAACTGTAAGTTTGGTAATTTGACCCAATTTCTTGTATCCGTGCTAATACAATTACTACGTGCTATATATAGATGTGTAACAAATGTGCACTAAGGTGCGATATAACTTGCTACGTGCTATGAGATTACATGTTCCGGGTTGTGCATCGAGAATTCCTTCTATACTACATGACATATGATATTATTATATTATTTCCCCAGTACGAACATAGTATGTGGGTCAACTACCAAAGTGTGGCTAGGACTAGTTGTTTGTTGTATCACGCTCAGGTGAATCCAGTTTGAGTTAACAAGTAACTAATAGATTCGTATCTAGCGTAGCCGTACTACGGTACGATATATAGGAGGATGATCATGTGACCACGCCTTGGGATTCCTAACATAACCAAAGGGTTAATTTAGGCAACTAAAATTAGTAGAGCATTGGGAGGGATAAAATCCCGAGATCGTGTATATTAGTCACCTCAGATAACTGTCATGACGTGCAAGTCTGATCCCCATGGATATTGGTCACGTCCGCACTAGTGGATGGTAATATCTGAATACTTATATTGTACAATGTGTTCTATGTGATCTAGCACAGTATCTTACGAGTGACCCATGCATAATATACAAGTGCTATGTGATTTCTATGGCTCGGTTAGCCCCGCTAAATAGCTCACGATCTAAGAATTTCTCTTATGCATCTAATCTGAGATAATTCAGACTCCACAGTAGCAAGCCGTACAATTGATTGGCAGTTATATAACTGGACTTGGTTGTAATTGTATTATTTTGTTAGTAGTCTAGGGACATGGATTATCATAGTTTGATGGTTCAACCAATATCCTTGTTTGATTGTATGGTTGGGCTATTATGCTAAGATAAACTATGGACCAAAACCACGATACAGAACCTACATAATACCTATCTATCACTTTGGGTTTTGTTTCTCCATTTCGTGCTTCCTTTGTTGTACTTGCTATTTGGGGTCTAACCCCACTGGTTTTGCATGGCCAGGTTTCAAGCCATTTCTAGGGGATCCAGCTTACTTCTCCCTTCCAGATGGCGTGCACCATACGGATGGGCACTGAAGGGCACGAGTGGGTTTCTTCTTCCCTGCTCGTTATCATATATTTTACTCTTTTGGACATTAGCCACCGGCACTTATTAGCTGTAAATTTGGACATTTATTTTTTTTATATGATTGTAATTAATCAGACTCGGTTGATCATGGTCATGTACTTTTGCTACTCTACCAGCTTTTTATTTTGCATAGCTGGTTTTCAGAATATTGTGGCAGGATATTTGGGATGCCTTATTTCCTTGTCATATATGTTCTATGTTTACTGTTCTTACTTGACTGGTTGAAACAATAGATGTGTTGTGTGACCCTAAGTAAAATTTTTTATAGTATGCACTCCCTTGTCTAGTTATAACTGTGATCGTCGTACGATGTATAGTACCTTATAAGGGGTAACTGGCCATGTCTGCCTCTGTATTCCGATACTGGGCGTGACACTGGCGGTCTTGCTTGCTACTGCATCCTTCATAGTCGTAAGAAGTGCCTGGACACCCGAAAGATTGGCAACAGACAGCTAGGTTGCACCATAACCAGAAACAGGAGTACCAGGGCACCCCGTAGCTTTGGCACATGCCTGTGTGGCAACGTCGGGTTGCATAGCGGGGGCCTTGGAAGATGGTTAAGTTGCCGCCACTTCGGAAACATCCGAAACAGACTCATCGGGATGGCCCGTGGCGTCAGCACCAGAGGAAACCCTAACAGCATATGTCCCAGTATCAGAAGGCGACGAATCGGCCATCGCGCCAGATATACTAGCCTCAAAAACCAATTCGATGCCTGTCTCGGGAAGGGGCCCATCGGAAGACTCTCCAGCCACGTGAGGAGGCAAGCCTAGTACATGTCTCGTTCTAACTAGTCCTTGTCCCTCCTCTTCCGTGATACCTTTTTAAGCCTACACGTCAAATGGTTGAATGAGTAGAGGGGAGCCTACCAAATGAGAACAACTAGTAATTAACTTCACCCGAAGGATAGAGAGTTGAATCCAAAAAAAAATTTCTTTTGTAAAGTTGCGAAATAACGTACCCGGAAGGATTACTGGGTTATGCGGCTCGTCCAGTATCGTTAGAGACTTTCCCATGGCATCCAGATCATCTACGGAGATGTTCTCCAGAGGAGTATAAGGCTCTGCCAAAATCGCATCCAGGCCCTGAGCTCCTGAAGCCTCAAGTGCATGTTTCATGGCACCCACGTCAGACTCTAGTGAAGTTGTCTCCTCTTCTTTCTCGGGGTAAGAAACAACCGAGGCAACTGCTCGTCGGGGACGATCCCTCTTCGATGAATTTTTCACAATTCCAGACAAACCAGAAGAGAAAGTGTCACAAAAGGTAACGTAGGATAAAACAGAAAGGTCTTACGGATACCGTCATAGCATCTAAATTGGGGACTACTTCAAAAACTACCAGTACAAGGGGTCCTAGCTCTTCTCTCATGGTGCCCATTATAGAGGACTTCAATTTCATAGCAGGTCCTATCTTTGGGGCCGTCTCAACCTCGCCATCTTTGAATATCGAGCATGGTGGGTCTCGACCTTTGACTTTTATTTCGCGACTAGGGGATCATCGGAAGGAGACTTGTGTCCTCTACCCCGGTCGATGGGTCCAACTCCACAAGCAGTGGTCTAGCGACACCCTTGCTCGTTTTATCCGTACTACAAGCTCTTACTTCTGGAGGCATCAACATGGTGCCCTCAAGATAACTCATCTCCGGATCGAAGCCAGACGGTGGGGCGTTGGCCGTGCAATAGTATCTTGCCGCGGTATACAGTATCCTTGGCAAGACGCTGGCCATTGGAAGTTGAAACTAAGCATGAGTGCATCTTGCATTATAGTAACTCCATGCTCGTGCTCCATCGAGTAGGTTGCCACAATATTCGAGATAAGTACTCAGGTTACCCTGCAATAATTGACAATACCCAAACTGACGAGCAAATTGGCTTCGCAAATAAGTCTCCATAAAGATCAAAGCTCGATTCTGGTACACTAGGTGGGAGAGACTGATGGCTTGGAACCAATGAAAGAGCCTCTCAGATAGGTTTTAAGCATCTCCCCCATCATCCTAGTGAATGACGCTTCTCTCGTCATTATAGAACTCAGGCTCAGTCATGAAAAAGGTCAAGCCTGTCATGAAGGCGAGCTCCCTCCTACAAGCAGGGATCGTGTCGCACAAGTACTTTATCCCTCGATACTTGTAGATTAGGGCATCATCCGCTACCATATCCTCATCAGTTCCAGGGCGCATCAGGGATTCATGATACAAAAGAAGCCAACGCATCAAGTATTGGTAGGGAAGCTCGACGATGTTGAAATATCCCTTGCTAGGATGGTCTTCAACCTTATTAGCAAAGTTTCAAAGACCACGGTGGATACAACAAACCATGGCCGGTAGAAGGGCCAGTTTGTGGCTGTAAGCCAACCTCATAGCAGGGAGAATGGGGTTGCGACTAATCCTTTATATCATCCCGGATCTGCCCGAGACTACATAGTTGCGTAGCCAAAGTATCAAATACCCTACTAATATGGCCTTAGCGGACAATTTATGGGTGTCCATATAGAAGTAGCTAATATTCTCTCCGAGGTCACCAAGATCGTCGACGGATTTTTTAATTTCCTCCGAGGAACCCTCAACTTCCTCACCCTCGGCAGCCAACTTTCTTTGCACCTGAATCAAATCAGCAACTTCTTGCTTGGATCGGGGTAGCATACCCCTTCGGTTCCAGAAAGAGATAGTGGGTCCAAGTTTTGATATGAGGGGAAGCTCCCTGAGAAGACTTCTTCTTCTTCTTCGACAACCTCTGACAAATACCGTAATGGCACAATAACTCCTGGTACACCACCAGGATCTCCGAATTCTTGGCCTCTAACTCTTCGAGTTTTTTATTACTTAGAGTATACTCTTTATAGGGTGCTTCGCCCTAAGGAAGTTTTAAGAAAGCGTGTATTTTGTGCAAAGCCAGTCTTATTTTGCCACCAAGCATGAAGAAGGTCCCCGTGCGACAATTGTATAGTTCCATCAGGGCGATAAATAGGGGTCGGGTCATCTCCAGACCGTAACATGTTCCTTTCACAGCAAAGAACAAGTCGGCCGCTCTAAGCTCCTATTCGTACTTCTCCAAATCTACAGGGACAGGCGACACCATGAGAGGTTGTAATGCTCCCAGCTAACAGTCTACTATTGTCCAGGGGGGATAAGACCCCTTCTTTGCAACCATATGAAGGAAAGTGTCTACTGCATATATACTAAGATTCGGCCCCAATTCACCTACGACGAGGCCAGGTTTCAGTCCAAGCAAGGAATACAAGGGTGACTCTTTTACACAAAAATCTCCCCCTTGCTCTTACCAGTCCCGCATCGGATATTGCCAACTAGGGCCCCTTCTGCTCGGGTGAAAAACCCTAATTCTAAAAACCGTATTTTTTCCTTTTTAATTAATTAATAATTAAATTGTAGTAATTATGAGCTATATAGAGGAAATAGATTTTATTTAATTTTTATTTTAGGTGTTTGTGCATTTAGGGGATTTACGGAGCTATTATAATTTTTTTCTTATTTATTCCATGTAGGGGACCCTGTGGGCAGTTGACAGCTTAATGGTATGCACAATTTCTAGAAATTTTCTATGTATATATATATATATATATATATATATATATATATATATATATATATATATATAGTTTATGCTAAAAAGAATTAGAAAAGAAAAAGAAATTTGAAATGGAAATGGAAATTATAAAAGAAAAGAAAGTACAAATAAAAAGAGAAAGAAAAAAAATAGATTTCCTTAATGGATACTCTACCCAAAACCAAACCCTCTATTTCCTAACCCGTTAAGACCCTAACCCTTAGCCTCTACCCTACCCGCTGGCAATCCCAAACCCATTAACAAATAAAGGAAAGCCGTAGCAGCAGTTTAGTTTTCCAAACCCCCCCCCTGCGCGTGCAGTTAACCCCCCCCATCTCGCGATCTCTCTCTCTCTATATATATATATATATTATTTTCCCAAACCTAAACCCTAACCCTACTCCATCTTCTCTCGACCCAGACCGTCGCGCCGTACCTGACCGCCGCCTCCAACCGCTGCACCGTCCAGCCGGAGAACCCCGGCCGCCCGCACGACATCCGCAACCACCGCGCGCCGCGACAAAAAATACACAGTGACGTACCCATGTTCAAGCCCCGATTTTCGCACCCTCGCTAGACCAAACTCGACCCCGTCTTCACCGGTATGATCCTCACATATTCACCTTCCATATCTATATGATAGTTGACCTCGAACAGCGCATACACCTAGGCGAAAATAACGACCAAGTTGGCAAAAAACGATAACTTTTGCGATCGCAAAAACTGCGGTAACTACCTATATTCACGGATTCGTATCTCACACCACAGAGATCCGAATTCGGTTTTTCTTATTGGAATGCGAAGACCACCTAACCTAGTTTAATTTTTGTTATTTACATTAATTTATTAACAGCTGTATGTAGAATTAAACCAATTAGAAAACCCCAAAAACTTACATTTTCCAGATTTCCAGAAATTGTGATACGGAGCGCGCCCCGTCAAACGGGACCACCATGTTGTGTACCAAGTGTACCAAAAGGTGCGTACAGTATACCCGGACGTGTGAAATTTTACGAAAATCGATTTGAACGCATGTGCGCGTCAGAATCATCAAGTATCCGCAGAAATTCTCCGTGTCACAATATTTGCAAAACCCTACGCATTTAGTGCATGCTCGTCAGAATACGACGAAACTTGCACCACTGGACTCGTGGTATCACGCCGGTCCTGTGACCCAATTATCACGTAATTCTGAGATAGTTGACCAAGTCGCCTATTGGCGGGCCCACGGTTGACTTTTTAGGAAAAATTGTGTTCGGCTCACCGGAATCCATATTTGGACATACCGTTGAGTTCGTACTGACTTTTAGAGTTTGTTTGACCTATAATTTGTCCCATTTAGAGACCTTTATCCCTGGCACACTTTTCGGTACAAAATGGCCTACAGATGGAGCCCGCTTTGACCCAAAATTACCGTTTTGCTCCTGTGTCCAAATTGGACGAAAGGGTAGTATTTTCTAGCTATTTTGCTTATTTTGGGAACGTTGGTGATGTTTATTTCAGCATTCGGAGACGTTCATTCTGAGGCCGTAGTTTCTGACTCTTGGTGTTTGACATCTGGACATTACACTCTGCAGCTCTCTTGCCAGGCAAGTATACCTTGCCTTTGTTGTACTATTTAAATTCAGTTATATTATTAGTTGTATGTTTATTATTTTAGATTATATAACTGTGCACGTCCGAGAGAGACTCGGGTGTAGTCAACAAATACGTTGACGTTAGGACTTGTGTCTGACCTAGTGTCTAGTAGACCCACCTAAAGTTGTAGAGTTATCGGTATAACTCTCCAGGCCTTGACACATTTCTTACACGTGTTGTGAGTCTCATGTAGGCCACGGACTTGCGTATGTGGTTGGCCACCTGTACGTGTAGGCGTACGACGGATAGGGTATAACTGCTAATAGTGATGCATGTTAGAAGACTTAGCAGTTATTAGTAGGTGGAGCATAGACTAGCGTGGTACGATGGTCCAATCCTTGTCCTTGTTTGGTTGTAAGGTTGGGCTATTATTCTAACGATAGACTATGAGCCAGAGTTATGACGCCGCAGCGTAGTGGCTGAAGCGTGTTGTGGATACAACATGCATAGATCATTGGGCGGGAAGGACAACTAGTAGACGTATGGGACACCCACTTCCATTATTCATATTCCCCGTTCGACGGAACGGTATGGACGTTATATTATGCAGATTCCCCGTTCTTTTGAGCGGTATGGACGATATTATATTACAGTGCCCTGGTATGGGGGCATATGTGGCATATACTAGCCAGTTGTCACGATTGGTGAATTACGTCAGCATATGTCTAGCATATACTTTCCCATACACTCAAAGTTGTCCTCACATTGCATTCACTTAGATGGTTAGCGCACCCCATTATTTATTCAGTATTTACTTTATGGCATGCTTCTATGTATCTTGTTATGTCCCTCTGAGGACCTGGTCCCTTTCCAGGTATAGATGTTCATGAATATTCGCAGTAGCGCATATCCGGACTTGCTACATATATTTTGAGGAGGTCTTCTCGTAGAGCCCTTGATTGGTAGTTGATATTCTTATATTTTATGTATCTTTTCTATTCTATATTCTAGTTCGGTAGTGGATTTGTTTTCATCCGACTACCATCATTAGATACTTTATATTGAGATCTAGTTCATAGATACTAGTCATTTATTTATATATGATTTCTGTGGATGCGATATAGTTATGCTCTGAGATATATATATGTTTACCACTTGTGAATTGTTATTTATATTACAGCGTACGTATGTTATGGTTTCCATATATTGGAGTGTCATATTCATACGGCTGGCATGCTTACGTGTCCTAGTCCTACGTATTTTGGGACTGGAGCGTGACATCGGGTGTCAAGTTCCAGCCCATTTCCCGCGAGCTTATCAGTACCCTCAAATCTGACAAGGGTAAGTGACACTCAAAAGAAGGGGAAAGATATTCATCCCGAGGAAGGTAAAGGACCAGTTCTCCCTGGCCGTCCTCATCTCCGAATAAGAAGCCTTCAGCATGTCCCTATACAAAAAATACGGCTTTAAAGAAATGGTGACCGACCCCCCCAGGGATCTCCCCCAAGTTTATTTGGCTCAACAAGAAGGAGCTGATCTGTTCGGTAATCATTTATTGTCACTCAGCCAGGAGGCCTTTATCAATCTGAACTTGCATGGCAGCAACCAAGTCCCAGAGATTCATGTTCAGCGGAAGCAGGTTACGGCCAAGAACTAGCTCGCCAAAATGTGCAGTGGATAAATTCACTGCAAAACGACGAGGAAACTCGATCAGAATCATTGAGAGAACTTATCAATGTTCTAAGTGAGACACTCATGCGGCCAAGTTACCCATGCAGCTGAGCTACCCATGTGGCTAATAAACTCATGCGACAGAGTTTAAGTATGCAACATGGTTAACCATACGACAAAGATACTCATGCGACAGAGTTTAAGCATGTAGCATGGTTACCCATGCAGCAGAGTTACTCATACGACAGGGTTACCCATACGGCAGAGTAGTTCATGCGGCCAGATTATCCATGCGGCTGAGCTACCCATACGGCAGTAAAAAGTTAGCACATGTTCCAGATAATGGCTCATCCATGCGGATAATGGTGCACATATATCTCTGTGTCCAAAACCCAACTTCTTTTTCTCCAAAAAAACCTACCCATGATCGATGGCTGAACGTCAGTGGGAAGTGGATGAGGATCTGCCTCGATAGAATGACCCTTCCCCTTCCCCTTATCTTTGCCTTTAGGGGCCTTCTTGGCAGCATCAATAGAGGAGGAAGCTTTGGGAGGGGCCATGGCAGCAAGAAAGGAGAAAGAGAGAAGTTGAAGTATAAAAGCTTTCCTCTCTCCTCAATGACTCTTTATATAAGCACGAATATGCGGCTCAGGATAATGATGACGATCATTTCGAATCCCTATCCACCTCGATTTGTATGGCACCGAGGGATGACGGTGACGTCTAGATCGTTGTACCGCTTTATTCCCAGCGAACTATCATCTCGGAGTTTGCGCAAGGAGAAGGTTCAGAATCCCAAGAGATTCGCTCGAAAATCGAGCCAAATCTCGTCATTAAATGAAGATTGGACAATCTACCAAAACCAGATATGCGATAATGTGCCCATGTGGCACGTCACCCATGCGGCCAAGGCGCTCATCCGTGCTTCTTGTTCAAAGTATTCAAAACTTATCAGTTTCAAAACTTTGAAGGGGGTCTTGTAGAAGCATAAAAAATCTGAAGAAGGCAGGACGCATAGAGTCTATGTGCCCTCAAAATAAAGGCAGGCCGCATAGAGCCCATGTACCCTCGAGATTAAGATAAGTCGCATAGCCTGTAAAAGCATCCATGCGGCCCGAACCATCATAGAGGTAGAAATCTGCATAAGATCTCTGACACATCATTAATTACCTGACATAAAGCTATGACATGGTATTTATTGACCTAAACTCTTCGAGAACCATGAAACACGAAAAGATATATCGATGACTTCATCAGGCATGCAGCACCACGTGTTTGCACATATGCGGCCTCGACTTCATGCGGCCAAAATGTCCATCAGACCAAGGCCCAAAAAAAAGCACATATGGGGCCTCGACTTTATGCGGCCAATGTATCCATCAAACTAAGGCCCAAAAGAGAGCACGTATGCGTCCAAGACTCAATACGGCCCTCAGCTTGCAGGATCTTTCCATTACAACCAAAAAGATCTTCACTCAACCAGTAATGACCACGTGTCCAGTTGACCAGGTCACGCACACAGCGGGTATGCCGTGAGCTTATCAGTACCCTTAAATTTGACAAGGGTAAGTGACACTCAAAAGAAGGGGGAAAGATTTCCATCTCGTGGAAGGTAAAGGACCAGTTTTCCCTGGCCGTCCCCATCTCAGGATGAGAAGCCTTCAGCACGTCCCTATACAAAAAATACGGCTTTAAAGAAATGGTGACCGAGCCCCACGGGGATCTTCCCCGAATTTATTTGGCTCAACAGGAAGGAGATGATATATTCGGTAATCATTTGTTATCACTCAGTCGGAAGGTCTTTGTCAATCTGAACTTGCATGGCAGCAACCAAGTCCCCAAGATTCATGTTCAGCGGAAGCAGGTTACGGCCAAGAACTAGCTCGCCAAAAGGTGTAGTAGGTAAAGTCACTACAAAACAACAAGGAAACTCGATCAGAATTATTGAGAGAACTTATCAATGTTCTAAGTGAGACACTCATGCGGCTGATCTACCCATGCGGCTAAGATACTCATGCGACAGAGTTTAAGCATGCGACATGGTTACCTATGCGACAAAGATACTCATGCGACAGAGTTTAAGCAAGCGGCATGGCTACCCATGCAGCAGAGTTACTCATGCGATAGGGTTACCCATGCGGCAGAGTAGTTCATGATACCGGATTATCCATGCAGCTGAGCTACCCATGCGGCAGTAAAAAGTTAGCGCATATTCTAGATAATGGCTCATCCATGAAAGTAATAGTACACATATGTCCCAAACCCAACTTCTTCTTCTCCAAAAAAACCTACCTACGATCGACGGCTGAACGTCAGTAGGAAGCGGAGA
>JAYESA010000014.1:95160853-95217543 GCA_036927795.1 Iris macrosiphon
TCTTTCTGAGGATATGAAGGTTGAGGCGGTAGGACTTCAACTGTTCGACCTCGCTCGTACTTGGTTCAGGAATGAGCCGATTCTGGTTGACGCGGGACAGTCTTAGGAAGTATTCAAGGACCTCTTCAAGAAAAAGTTATTTGCTCGGGCAGACAGACTAGACTTGGGGAGGCAGTTCGAGAGTCTTATTCAGAGAAGCATGTCTGTAGAGGAGTACGCTGCAAAGTTCAGCACATTGAACCGATTTGCAGAGTATTTGGTGAGAGAGCCGGAAGTTCGGGCTATTCATTTCTGTGAGGGTCTAAACTGGGAAGTGAAGATCCTTATTCCATCATTTTATGAGACATACTCGGAGATACTTGCGGAGGCACGCAAGGTTGAGTGGGAGTTGGGTTTGAAGCCCAAGAGAGACCGTGATTCTTTTCTGGGAGCCAACAGTAGTGCAGTATCTGCCAAACATCTTTATTTCCAGTCCAGACCTTTCCAGCAGCCACAGCAGCACCAGACTCCAGCTAAGGTACCTTTTTACCAGGTACTATAGCAGCAAAGACAGTTACAGCAAGCTTCTTGCCACTACTGCAAGAAGCTCGGCCATATCTGGAAAGTTTGCAGGAGGAGGCTAGAAGTTTATTTGTATTATTGTACTGAAGGGCACTAATCGAGAGAGTGTCCTTGTCGTGCAGTTCAGGGAGCAGATTTAGCTCCGAGGGCACAGACGAGACCACCTGTAGTACAACCGAGGGGACCGCTTCCTACACAACAGTAGCGTTATGTCCAGCATCAGCAGCAGGAAGGTGCACATCAGGAACGAGCGTTTGCTATGACCATTGAGGAGGACGAACCCACCAGAGATGTCATCGCAGGTTCTATTCTTCTTGATTCCATTCCAGCTTTAGCTTTGTTTGATAGTGGTGCTTTCCATAGTTTTGTATATATTTCTTTTGCTCTGAAGCATGGTTTGGTAGCTGAGTCTTTGCTTAGGACTTGCATGATCATGACCTGGGGAGGCATTATCCTGGTTAATAATCTTTGCAAGGATCGAAGAGTTACACTAGGAAGTCAGAAGTTGAGTGCATGTCTACTTGTAATGCCACTTCCGAGCTACGATATTATACACGGGATGGATTGGTTGAGTAGGTACTGTGCTAGCATAGATTGTAGAGGAGGTAGAGTTTCGTTTGGTCTGCCAGGAGAGCTAGAGTTTGAGTTTATTAGAGGAGCTGCAGATCAGGGAGAAGACATTATTTGTGGAGCTATGGTAGAAAACAAGGAGTTGTCGCATCCGTTGATAGCAGAGTTCTTGGATGTGTTTCCTGAGGAATTGCCAGGATTGCCGCCAGATCGAGATATTGAATTCTCTATAGACTTGGTGTAAGGTGCAGAACCAATTTTGCAACATGTCTATAGAGTAAACAACAGCGAATGGTCGAGCTGAAGAAGCAGGTGGACTAATTGTAGGATAAGGGATTTATCAGATGGAGTTCTTTACCGTGGGGAGCCCCGGTACAGTTTGTACCGAAGAAGGATGGATCGGTGCGCATATGCATCGATTACAGGGCATTGAATAATCTCACTATCAAGAATAAGTACCCTTTGCCACGGATTGATGATCTGTTTGATCAGTTGAATGGTGCCAAGGTGTTTTCTAAGATAGATTTAAGATCAGGTTACCATCAGGTGTAGGTGAAGCCAGTGGACATACCGAAGACTGCTTTTAGAACTCGGTATGGTCAATACGAGTTTATGGTAATGTCGTTTGGGTTGACTAATGCACCGGCAGTATTTATGAACTTAATGAACAAGGTGTTCCATCAGTACCTTGACAAGTTCGTGGTGGTGTTCATCGATGACATACTCATATACTCGAAGACACCAGAGGAACATGAGGAGCATTTAAGGATTGTGTTGGATGTGCTGAGGAAGGAGAAGCTGTATGGAAAGTTGTCCAAGTGTGAGTTTTCTTGGACAAGGTAGAATTTTTGGGGCATGTTGTAACTGGTGATGGTATTTCAGTAGATCCAAAAAAGATCGCAGCAGTAGAATCTTAGAAGACCCCGAGTTCGGTAGCAGAGATCAGGAGTTTCATGGGATTGGCAGGCTACTATAGAAAGTTTGTGCAAGATTTTTCAAGAATTGTCGAGCCGATGACCAGACTCACCAGGAAGGACGTAGAGTTTGTTTAGACGGAGGATTGCCAGGTTGCTTTTGAGGAGTTGAAGAAGAGGTTGACGTCTGCTCCTATTTTGACGTTGCCATCATGGTCTGGAGGTTTCACTATTTATAGTGATGCATCAGGAAAAAGTTTAGGTTGTGTTCTTCAGCAGAATAGAAAAGTGATTGCCTATGCATCCAGGCAATTGCGTCTTCATAAAAAGAACTATCCTACTCATGATTTAGAGTTGGCAGCAGTCATCTTTACCCTGAAGTTATGAAAATATTATTTGTACGGAGAGCGTGTGGAGATCTTCACAGACCACAAGAGCTTGAAGTACGTTTTCACGCAGAAGGAGTTGAACGTGAGGCAGCGTCGGTGGTTGGAACTGATGAAGGATTTTTATATATCTCTACAGTATCATCCTGGGAAAGCTAATATAGTTGTCGATAATTTGAGTAGGTATCTGGTAGCTATGTTCTTAACGCATGATCGATATTTGCTAGAGAACTTGGAGAGCTTGGGCATTGAGGTGATAGTTCCTGGTTGTGCTATGCAGATATAGGGATTGTAGATACATTCATATTTGATACAGCACAGTATGAGGATATATATCTCTAAGGAGCATCAGAGCTCAGGTGAGAGCAGGATTGGAGGATAATTTTGCCATTGCTGAGGATGGATCTTTAAGGCATGGAGTTAGATTATTTGTGCCTAGTGGGGAACTACATGAGAAGGTTTTGCAGGAAGCTCATCGCTCTCAGTATTCCATACATCCAGGTGCCAACAAGATGTATCGGAATATGTGAGAGAGTGTGTGGTGGTATGGCATGAAGAGGGAAGTGGCACAGTTTGTATCCAGATGCTTAGTGTGCCAGCAGATGAAAACCGAGAGGCAGAGGCCATGAGATTTACTTCAGCCATTACCCATTCCAGAGTGGAAGTGGGAGCACATTACTATAGATTTTATGTTCAGACTTCCATGATCTCCAGGAGAGAAAGACGCAATTTGGGTCATCATTGATAGGTTGACCAAGTCGGCCCACTTTTTGCCTTTCAATGTGGGTTTGTCTACGAAAAAGCTGGAAGAGATGTATGTGAGGCAGATCGTCAGGATACATGGAGTTCCCGTCAGCATAGTCTCGGATCGGGATAGTCGTTTTACTTCTCGTTTCTGGAGGAGTTTGTAGGAGAGGTTGGGCACTCAGCTCAAGTTCAGTACTGCGTATCATCCCCAGACAGATGGGCAGTCAGAGAGGACTATTCAGACTCTCGAGGATATGTTGTGCACTTGTGTACTAGATTTTAGGGGTTCTTGGAAGGACCATCTTCATTTGGTAGAGTTTGCTTATAACAACAGCTACCAGGCTAATATAGAGATGTCATATTTTGAAGCTCTATACGGTCAGAGGTGTCATACTCCCTTGTCATGGGATGATGTTGGAGAGAGGGTTTTTCTTGGTCCAGAGATGGTTGTATATGCAGCTGAGAAGGTTCAGTTGATCAGAGACAGACTTCGTGTGGCGCAGGACAGACAGCGTCATTGGGCCGATAGCCACCGGAGACCTTTGGAGTTCGAGGTATAGTTTAGATTTTGTTTGTATTTATTATTGGTTGTTTGTTATAGATTAAGTTCTTAAGGTTGTGTTTTGTCTAGGTGGGTAGTTTGGTGTTTCTGAGGATTTCTTCGACAGGAGGCACGATTCGCTTCGGTGGAGGCGGGAAGCTTAGTCCACGATTCATCGAACCTTTCACTATTCTAGAGAGGGTCGGTGCAGTTGCCTATAGACTAGACTTACTACCTGCATTGGAGGAAGTACACAACGTGTTTTATGAGTCGTAGTTGAGACGGTACGTGGCAGATCTTAGTCATGTATTGGATCACTCGGAGATAGAGTTGGGCCCTACTCTTAGCTATCCAGAGCAGTCAGTTGAGATTCTGGATCGGAAAGAGAAGATGCTGAGGAACCAGACTAATCCTTTGGTACGCATCGTATGGAGATATCACTCTCTAGGGGAGTCTACCTGGGAGAGGGAATATAAAATACGAGAGCGTTATCCATATTTGTTTGTGCCTTGAGGTATGTTCTTTCATAATTATGTTATGTTCTTTCATAGTTAGTTTTGTTCTTTTGTTATGTTCTTTTATTTTCTGGGGGTAGTTTCGTCTTTAAATTTTAAGAACAAAATTATTTTAAAGAGGGTAGACTTGTCACTAACACATTTTCTAGGAAAGGGTATTTTAGTAATTTTATATTTAATTAAATATTGTGCATGATAAATAATTATTTGTTGTATTATTTAATTGTTGTTAGGTGTAGTTATTTATTTTGGACTTGTGTTAGTGGACCTAACTAGTTTAGTTTAGACTTATGGACCAACATGTATTAATTGTTAGTTTTGAGCCCATTTAGAAAGCCTATTGATTAGGAGATGGATTAAAATTAATTAAACCATTAGACTAGAAGCTTTTATCCTTAATTATTTCTTTATGAGAGGCCCCATGGGGTATATTAGATAATTCATAGTAGCCTGAGGAAGGGGAAAGGGGGCCGGCGTATATTAGAGGGAGGGAATTATTTCTCTCTCATCTTTTCATTTGAAAACTAGATCTAGAATTTCTCTCAACCAAATTCCTTTATTCCTATTTTATTTTCCAACCAACTTTATCCCAATTCCTTCCCAAATCACCTTTGGAGACTAGTGGAGTAAGGATCTAGAAGGAGAAAGCAAGGATCTACAAAGAGGAGCAAGGATCTACAAGTTGGAGGCCAATTTCATCATATTTGGAGGTTGCATTGGAAATCCATCTCCCATGTCACGCCCCAGTCCCAAAATACCGAGGGACTGGACACGTGGCAATGGCCAGCAGCACGCACCGATGGACAACCCAATTTAATGGATCCATCAGGGCATGCTTAAGCTATAGTCTAACAATAAATATATCAAGTATTATAAGTCACAGTCTATACTAATCTCATCCACAACAGATAATCACAGATCAAAAGCCAGAATAAATATAAACAAATATAATCTAACATGTCTCAATAAAAGTATCTCGAAGAACAATCCGAGAACAAGTCTGATACACTGTCAAAATACAAGAATAAAGATAACCACAGCAAATACTAAGTATGGACAAAGTATATACTCAGAAGATACCCGCAGAGGACACTCGTCTACTGGATCTGGTACTACTCCAGTGTCTGCTCCTGCTCCTGCTAATGCTCATGTCCTATTTACCTTGGGGTAGATCTCACATCATCAACTCCAGACAGGCTCCACAATGGTCTATGCTGCAAAACTGGCAGGGGACCAGGTCCTCAGAGGAACGTAACAAGGTACAGAAATCGATATGCCAAAATGCAGTATAATAGTAAATAAGATAAATAGGGTAAATATGTAACCATCTATGTGAAATGCAAGTTGAGAGCATCACTAGAACTCAGGCTGAAGCCACTACAAGCTCTGTGTTGGGGAGCTGGTAGCGGTAATAACACGTAACGAGCCAAGCTCGGGTTTAGAGTCTTGAGCCTCACAATAATAGGGGTTTTATATATATATGATCAGCCTGTAGCCTGTGTGTCTCTCCCCACCCAATGTAATCACACGTCTCATGTCCACGATGCCTCATGTCCATGTCACGCAAGATCATATCTAATGCAGCAAGTCATAATAAGCTCTAAGCATAAATCTAAAGAATATGTCATGAAACATGTATCCTATACAGAATTACCATGAATGTCTCAGGAAGATTCTGTCTCATAAATAGTGTCAGGTATCCTGGGTTATGATGTACTTGATAAGACAAGTACGAGAAATATCGGGTCTCGGTATCCATGTCTAGATGACAATACACAACCCCGCGTACGGTGTTAGTACCCGACTGTTAATCGGACGCTAAGTAAGTCACACGGTCCTAGGTTAAGCATGTACAAGATATAAATAAATCAAGGAAATATATAACAAGAACTGCAATGTTGGCAAGGTACACTTGTCTGGTGTTTCGGCTCCAATTGTAACTCTGGCAGCAGTGGGATTTGCAGGCAGTACTCCGGTTGCTGAAATAAATATCACTATCAGATCCAAAAAATATCAATCAGCTAGAAACGCCTGTCCTTGAGTCCAATTTGAAAACAAGGGCAAAAATAATAATTTCGGGTCAAAACGGGGTCCACATGTGGCCCGCTTCGCACCGAAAAATGTGTCAGGGATAAAGGTCTCCAAATTCGTCAAACTTAGTGTCAACAGGTCCAGAACGATGATACGAACCCAACAGAACTTCCAGAATTGGATTTTGATGAGCCGATCACAAAATCGCCCGTCAAGTGGAGCCTGTGGGGCCCACGATACGCAATTTTGTCAACGTTCTCAGAATTGAACCAAACTTGGGTCACAGGACCAGCGTATCGCTACGAGTCCGATGGCGCAAGTTTTGTTTCGATCCGACGTGTGTACACAAAGTTACGACGCATTCCAGAACGGACGGATACGGGACGGTATCCGCGGATACGCGTTGATTTCGGTGTACACGCACATCCGAATCAACTTCTGCGAAATTTCACACGTCCGTATCAACGGCGCACACGTTTCGGTGAAGACCGCACGCGACCAAGTCGTCCCGTTTGGCGGGGCGTACTCAGTTCCGGGGTGAAACGGGGTGTTGACTTTCCTATTTTTTTATCACGGTTCGCGATCGCCACAGGACGCGATGCACCAAGCGGGTTACACGGGCACCGAGAGGGTCACGCAGGGTTTGCGATGCAACAGATGGAATCGAAAATGGGGTAGCGAGGAGAGAGAAACAGGTACCTGAACAGGGCTTAAAAACCGACTTTTCTCGTGTCTGACACGACACGAAGTGTCGGCGCGACCTAGGGTTAGGGTTTGGGAAACTGGGCGGCGGCCGGAGGTGGACGACGCTGCGTTGGGGGAGGCCGGCCGGAGGAGGCTGGGGAGGCGCCGACGAGGCTGGGCGGAGGCGGCGACGCGGGCACGGCGGCCGGAGGGGCTCGGGGTCGGGTTCTGGGTCGCTGCGGGCGGGGAAGAAGGGGGAGAAAGTAGAGGATGTCGCCGGCGACAGCTGGGCGGCCTCGCGGGGGTGGCGCCGAGGCTGCAGCATCGTCGTCGGAGCTGGGCGGGTGAGGGAAGCGATGACAGCGTCGGGGCGGGGACTCCGGGCGGTGGAGGGTGTTGCCGGAGAGGAAGAAGGAGGGGTTTTATAGGGTCGGGGAGGCCGAGGGAGGCGGCCAGGGAGGCAGGCGGAGCGGGCGTCGTGGACGCGGGGTGCGGGGTGGGTTTCGGGCGGGTGCGGTTGGACCCGACCCGACCCGCTAGGCGGGTTGGACCGGTCCGGTCTAGCTGAACCGGGTTGGCCGGTTCAGTCCGGTTTGAACCCGGTTCAGTCCGTTCATTTTGGTTTTTTTAATATTTATTTTTAAATTAATTAATAAAAATAGTTTTTGGGCAATTAAAAATATTTTCGGGGTCCAATAAATTTTCAGAAAATTATCCTAAGTCCAGTTTTTTATTTTACACCAAAAAATATTATTTTTATAATATTATAACATATTTTAAAATCATTTAATTTTATTTAATGCCAAAAATACCTTTTTTTAATTAGCAAAAATTCACGAAAAATCCTAAAAAATTTCGGAAAATTCGGTTTTGAAAATCTTGAAAAATCAGGGGGTTTACATCCCAATAGGTATAATTCTATTTTTTCCCTTAATTTAGGTTCTAAATCTGAGATTTAACCATGAAAAATTAACCCATATGCATAGGCTACCCATAGGATTTGGTTTTGTGTTCATAGGAGGCCTATTAAGAAAGTTATGGTGCTTTTTGTGTTAATTTTGGAAGAATTCCTAGATTGACATTTGTTGTGTGTGTCAAGTGATCCTATTGATCATTTTGGCATATTCTTGTGTGTTTGGGGATAGTGTCGTGTCCACAATTAGATACGTGTAGGTTGTATCCCATCAATTTGGTGATATGTGTTGATTTGGGGGTTTTCCCTTCGACACGGGACTTTGAGCATGTCACATTTTGACATGGACACGTAGATTTGTATTTGACTCTTCGTATTGTTCATAAATAATATATATGAATTGTTCGTGTCCTTTGGAGTACGTTTGGATGTGTGGTGGACTCGTGTCGCATGCGTATCCTAGATCTAGTGGGATACGGGGTGATACGTTCCATGAGATGTGCAATTTAATGGTATATATATATATATATATATATATATATATATATATATATATATATATATATATATATATATATATATATATATATATATATATTTTGTTACATATATTTATGTATTAAATATCATGCATCTATATATCTATTTTATATATATATATATATATATATATGTGTGTGTGTGTGTGTGTGTGTGTGTGTGTGTGTTGTATATTTATGTAGTCATTAATTTACATATATAAGATCTACTAGTTATTGTATATACATATATATAAGTAGTTATAGAATATCCACAACATATATATAAGTAGTTATAGAATATCCACAACATATATATGTAGGAGCTATTTAATAGAGTAGTGTATGGATATATATATATATATATATATATATATATATATATATATATATATATATATATATATATATATATATATATATATATATATATATATATATATATATATACACACAGATAATACATATCCACAACATATATATAAGTTGTTATTTATATATATATATATATATATATATATATATATATATATATATATATATATATATATATATATATATATATATATATATATATATATATATATATATATATATAAGTTGTTATTTTATCTATATATACTTATATAATACATGTATAGATATTATTCTATGATTATATATATATATATAAGTTGTTATTTTATCTATATATACTTATATATATATATATATCTATATATAAGTATATATATATATATATATATATATATATATATATATATATACATATACATGTATGTGTAGTTATATATAAATATTAGTATATATGTATAGGTGTGTGTATTTTTATATGTAGTAAGTATATATATAAGTAGTTATAGAATGTATGTATAAATTGTATAGTTGCATATATATATATATATATATATATATATATATATATATATATATATATATGTGTGTGTGTGTGTGTGTGTGTGTTTTAGTGACAGCAGCAAAGGCGAAAGCAGCCGCGTCGCAACAGCACAGCAACAGCAGTAGCATACAACAACAGCAAAGGCAACAGCAGCAGCGTCGCAACAGCACAACAGCAGCAGCAATAGCATACAACAGCAGCAGCGAGAGCAGTTTAGCGACAACAGAATAGTCGCCAAAGCAGCAGCAGCAAGAGCATACAGCAGCAGCAACAGCGACAATATTTTAGTGACAGCAGCAGAACCGTCGCTAAAATTGTAGAGTATCAAAGTATCGGAGACTTCAGCGACGGTCAGCAGCAGTTATTAGTGACAGTTTGACAATTTTTCTTAAATATTAGATATTTATATATATATACATATATATATATATATATACATATATATATATACATATATATATATGTCACGCCCAGTCCCAAAATACGTAGGACTAGGAATACGTAACACGCCAGTCGTATGTATACGAACTCCAATATATGAAAGCCATATACATACGTATGTTGTACATGAATATCCAATCTACCAGTGGTAATATACTGTCAACAAGTCACACGCAATCCATATCTCATCCACAGCACAAATAAATAGATAAATGGAAATAAATAACTGAATATCAAAGATGAGTATCAAAGTATGATAGTCGGATGGAAAAAAATCCACTACAAATCGACTATAGTAAAACTACTAAAGAGAGAAGAGAATCAACTCTAATATAGGAATAAATATCTCTAAAAGAATAGCAACAGAATCTCTAATAGCTAAAATGGATCAAAGATACTCCGAAGGTAAGACCTCATCAGTTTGATAAGTAGCGTCAGGTCCAGGTCCATACTCTTGTGGATACTCCTGCTCATCTATATCTGGAAAGGTACCAGGTCCTCAGAGAGACGTAACAAGATACATAATAACATGCCAATAAAGTACTAAAAAGTAAACATCCAATGGGGTCGCCTAACTGTCTAAGTGAATGCAGCTTGAAAACAACTTTCCAATACGTGGGCTATCTGGCCATAAATAGGATTGGCATGGTTCTCTTGGAGATCCAGGGGCCTAAAAGCATGTCGTCTTTTAAACGGCAGAGGCTGCCAGTAACATATGGGGTCATCACCACCCGTCGCTCCAGCGGAGCGTCCGGGCGAACAAAAGAAAAGTGCAAAGGAGCCTAAACGCTTTACTTGTTGTTCTTTCTACCCTATGCTCTAAGCATGTCACATCCATGACATGATAATAACTCTAATAACTGTCAGGTCTACTAGCATGCAAAGTTTCTATCGGCAGTTATCCCTATCCGTCGTACGACCTATACGTATCAGTGGTCAGCCGAATACGCAAGTCCGTATCCTACATGTGACTCACACTCGTGTAAGAACAGTGTCATGGCCAATGAAACATAAGATGCCTCATGATAATGGGGTGGTCTCATAAAGAAGGTCCAATGCATATACAAAAATAAAAACAGAACACGACGACATCGTCGTTGCACCCAACTTTCCTTGGACGCGCAGTTTATATAGCAGTTAAAATAAATGAACTAAATAAGCAGAAATAAAATATGCATACATCATATGGAATGTAAATATAGTACAATGACAAGGTATACTTGCCTGGCAAAATCTGTATGGTGTAAGGGTCCAAATATCAAGGACACGGAATCAGAAACTAATGGCTCCGAACAAACGTCTCCGGATGCTGAAATAGACATCACCAACATTTCCGGAATCAGCAAGATAGCTAAAAATCACAATCCTTTCGTCCAATTTGGACACAGGGGCAAAATAGTAATTTTGGGTCAAAGTGGGGTCCACGTGTGGCTCTCTTTGCACCGAAAAGAGTGACAGGGTAATGGTCTCTAAATAGGATAAATTATAGGTCAAACGGACTCTAAAAGTCAGTACGAACTAAACGGTATATCCAAATGTGGATTCCGGTGATCCGAACATAATTTTGCCCAAAAAGTCAACCATAGGGCCCGCCAATAGACGACTTGGTCAACTATCTCAGAATTGCGTGAAAATTGGGTCACAGGACCAGCGTGATACCACGAGTCCAGTGGCGTAAGTTTCGTCGTATTTTGACGAGCGCATGATTTTACAAAAGTTGCGACACGGGGAATTTTTGCGAATACGGGCTGATCCCGACGCGCACACGAATCCAAATCAGTTTTCGTGAAGTCCACACATCTGGGTATACTGTGTGCACATTTTGGTATACTTGGTACACGATGGGGCGGTCCCGTTTGGCAGGACGCGCTCCGTATCACAAATTTTAGAATTTGGAAAAAGTAGGTTTTCGGGATTTTTTATCTAATTTAATTTTACACACAGCAACTAATAAATTATTGTATTTGACAGAAATTAAACTAGGTTAGGTGGTCTTCGCATACCAAAAAGAAAAACCGAATTCGGATCTCTGTGGTGGGAGATACGAGTCCGTGAACATAGGTAGTTACCGCAGTTTTCTGTGATCCCAAAAGTTATCATTTTTTGTCAACTTGGTCGTTATTTGTGCCTAGGTTTACGCATTGTTTGAGGTCAACTAATATACAGGTATGGAAGGGGGTTAGGTCGTGAACATACCGGTGAAGACGGGGTCAAGTTTGGTCTAGCAGTGGCATAGGAATCGAAGCGTGAACACAGGTATGCTGTAGATCAAATTCTGTCGTGGCGCAGTTGATGCGGGGGAACTCCGGCAGGTTTGCTGGCTGGGCGGCGCGGCTAGGTCGACGGCGATGGTCGATACTGGCGGCGGTCGCAGCTGCTCTGGTCGAGGGGTTGTGGAGACGGATTTAGGTTTAGGGTTTTATGAAGGATGGTAATATATATATATATATATATATATATATATATATATATATATATGGCGAGGGGTCGGGTTGCACTGCGCGGGTGGGAATACACGCGGGCTGGGATGGTTGTAGCCGGGCTTGGGTGGTAGTGGGTTAGGATAGGACATGGGTTTGGGTAGATCCATTAAGAATTCTTTATCTATTTTCTTTTCTTTTCTTTTTCTTTCTAATTTTTATTTCTATTTTCCATTCTAATTTTTAATTTCTATTATTCTTTTCTATTTAAACTATATATATATATATATATATATATATAAAATTCTAGAATTTATATTAGTGCATACTATTAAGCTATCAACTGTCCACAGGGTCTCCTACATATATATACATAAAAAATTCTAGAATTTATATTATATACATAAAAAATTTGTGCTCGAAATTAAAACTAAGTCACGATAGAAAGTCAAGGACGGTATAAGATATAAATTAACAAAGTAATTTCATACCTTGGTTTGTGAATAGGTTCGAAAAACGTTTGCACATGTCGTCCCCGCGCTCCCAAGTTGATTCTCCTGGCGCGCCATGCTTCCATGCCACGCGAACCAAGGGAATAGACTGGTTCCTAAACACTTTCTCTCGACGACAAAGGATTCCCACGGGTTGCTCTTGGTATGACAAGCTTGGCCCAATGGTGATCTCCGAATAATCGAGAACATGACTGTTGTCTGCCATATATCGCCTAAGCTATAACACATGGAATACGTCATGTACTCCCTCCAGTGAAGATGGTAGCGCAAGTCGATATGCCACTTCTCCCACTCTCTCTAGCACGTCAAATGGTTTAATATACCTTGGAATCAACTTGCCGCACCCTCCGAATCGAATGGTGCCTCTGGTAGGTGATATCCTCAACAAGACATGATCGCCCTCTTTAAACTCCAAGGGACGATGATGAATGTCTGCCCACTGCTTCTGTCTGTCTTGTGCTGCTCTCAAGTGTCCTTGAATCTTCTTAACTGTCTCTACGGTGTTGACCACCAACTCGGGTCCCAGAATCTGACGTTCTCCCATGTCACTCCAACACACAGGGGACCTACACTTTCTTTCATACAATGCTTCAAACGGAGCCATCTGATTACTCGCTTGATAGCCATTGTTGTAAGAAAACTCCACAAGATGTAGGTGGTCCTCCCATGATCCTCCAAAGTCTAACATACAAGCCCTCAACATATCCTCCAATATCTGAATAGTAAGCTCTGACTTCCCATCTGTCTGCGGGTGATAAGATATACTGAACTTCAGACGAGTTCCAAGGCTCTCTTGCATGCTTCTCCAAAAGTGTGATATGAAATGCGAATCCATGTCTGATACAATATTGATTGGTATGTCGTGCAATCTCACGATCTGCCTCATGTATACGTCAGCCAAATCTTATGTAGATTGGCCAACTCTAAAAGGTAAGAAATGGGCTGACTTGGTGAGTCGATCTACTATTACCTATACTTCATCTCTTCCACTTGGACACTTGGAAAATCCCGTGACGAAGTCCATAGTGATGTGCTCCCACTTCTACTCTAGAATCGGAAGTGGTTGCAAAAATCATGTTGTTCTCTGGTGCTCCGCCTTTACTTGCTGACATACTAGACATTTAGCTACAAAGCGAGCTCTCTCTCTTTTCATTTCATGCCACCAAAAGTGCTGTCGTAAGTCACGGTACATCTTGGTGCCTCCAGGATGAATAGAATATTTCAAACTATGAGCTTCTGTCATCAGCTCTTGTTGAATCTCTCCATTTGGAACATAAAGACCATCACCACATCGTAGTATCCCGTCCTCATGTATGCACAATCCTGTCTGCTCTCCAACCTCTGTCCTTTCCTTCAATCTCTGGAATCAGGCGTCTGTAGGCAAAGCTGCCTTAATCCTCTCTACTAGTGATGATTGTACTTGCAAGTTGGCTAGTGTCCCATCTTCCTGGGTAATATCACTTTAATGCCAAGCTCTTGTAAGTCCTCCAATAATTCCCTCTGTGTTGTCAAGAAGTAAGTTGCTGGTTTCTGGCTTAACGCGTTTGCTACCACATTTGCCTTGCCTGGGTGATAATGTATCTCTATCTCAAAATCTTTCATTAACTCAAGCCATCGACGTTGTCTCATATTTAACTCCTTCTGCGTGAAGACGTACTTGAGGCTTTTGTGGTATGTATAGATCTCCACTCGTTCCCTATATAAGTAATATCTCCATAGCTTCAGAGCAAATACAACGGCTGCAAGTTCCAAGTCATGAGTTGGATAATTCTTCTCATGCACTCGTAACTGCCTAGATGCATATGCAATCACCTTGCCATGCTGCATCAATACGCATCACAAGCCTTTCCCAGATACGTCACTGTAGATCATATAACCTCCTGATCCTGATGGAATAGTCAATACTGGTATTATAGTCAGTCGCTTCTTCAAGTCTTCAAAAGCGGCTTGACACTCGTCAGTCCATATGAACTCTTGCTCCTTGTAAGTCAAACGAGTCATAGGTGCTGCTATCCTTGAGAAGTTCTACACGAACCGTCGGTAATATCCTGCAAGTCCAAGGAAACTTCTCATCTCAGATGCTGATTTAGGAACAGGCCATGTCTCGACTGTCGAGATCTTCTCTGGATCAACAGAAATACCATCTTCCATAATGACATGCCCAAGAAATGGGACTCTATCCAAGAAGAACTCATATTTACTGAGCTTCGTATATAACTGCTCTCTCCTCAAGGTCTCTAGAATAATTTACAGGTGCTTCTCGTGCTCCTCGTGGCTCTTTGAATAGACAAGTATATCATCTATGAAGACGACCATAAACTGGTCCAAATACTGGTGGAAGACTCGATTCATTAAGTCCATAAAGATAGCTGGAGCATTGGTCAATCCAAATGGCATGACCAAAAACTCGTAGTGTCCATATCTTGTCCTGAATACGGTCTTCGGGATGTCCTGCTTTTGTACCCTCACCCGGTGATATTCCGATCTCAAATCTATCTTCGAGAACACCTTGGCTCCACTAAGCTGATCAAATAGGTCACCAATACGTGGCAATGGGTATTTATTCTTCACAGTCACTGCATTTAAGGCTCTGTAGTCAATGCATATACGTACTGACATATCCTTCTTCGGTACAAACAATACTGGTGCTCCTCAGGGTGATGCACTCGGTCGGATGAAACCTTTCTCCTCTAGTTCTTTCAACTGTGCCTTCATCTCATCCATCTTCTTCTTCCCCAATCTGTAAATATGTGATGCTATGGGTGCTGCTCCCGGTGCTAATTCAATTAAAAACTCTATATCTCTGTCTGGGGGTAGTCCTGGCAATTCCTCTAGAAAGACGTCTTAAAATTCTAAAATAATGGGGTGATAAACAACATCGTCCATTGCGAACTGCATACCATCAAAGATTTATGTGGATCCTCGTACAAACTCAAGTTCAGGTTGGTCTGGTACCTTAAAAAGAATGATTCCCCCACAACAATCGAAGAAAGCGTGGTACTTGCTTAACCAGTCTATTCCAAGCACAGTATCAAAAGTTGGCATAGGAAGGACTAAGAGTCGGGCGTTCATCTCTCTGCCACGTATCACTATAGGACCCGATCTACAAATTTGACTAACAGGTACAACGCCTCCTCTGGTGAGAATTCTAACACAACTAGGTAAAGGTGTAGAGACAATGTTGTGTTTGGCAATAAAACTAGATGATATGAATGAGTGGGTGGCTCCCGTATCAAACAATGTCACAGCAGAAAAAGTAAAAGAAAGAGTAATACCTGCTATGACATCAACCTCCTGATCCATGTCATCTACTTCTAGTGCAAAAGCTTGCCCATTCCTCTGCGGTTGTCCATGACTGGCCCTCATGTACTGATCCTCCTGGGTAGGTAGCGGTGGTCCTCGCTGAAATCCTCCTTGTCACTACCGTATTTTCTAGAAAAGGGTATTTTAATCATTTCATAATTAATTAAATATTGTGCATATTAAATATTTATTTATTGTATTATTTATTTATTATTAGCATGTTAGATTTATTTTTTGGACTTGTGTTAGTGGACCTAACTAGTTAGAATAGATCCATGGACCAACATGTATTAATTCTTAGAATTGAGCCCAACTAGAAAACCCATTAATTAGGAGGATGATTAAATTAATTAAACCATTGGACTAAAAGCTTCCCTCCTTAATTAATTTTTTCATGAGAGGTCCCAAGGAGTATTTTAGACTTTACATAGTAGCTTGAGGGAGGGAGCAAGTGAGGCATATATAAAGGGGATAAAAACTTTCTCTCTCTCTCTTCATTTTTTCATTCCAAATCTAGATCTAGAATTTCCCTCAACCAAATTTCATCAAACTCCTACCAAATTTCCACTCAATTTCTTTCCAAATCACCATTGGAGACTAGAAGAGCAAGGATCTAGAAGGAGGAAGTAAGGATCTACAAAGAGGAGCAAGGATCTACAAGTTGGAGGCCAATTTCACCAATTTTGGAGGTTTTATTGGGAATCCATCTCCCAATAGGTATAATTTAGTTTTTCCCCTTAATTTAGGTTCTAAATCTGAGATTTAACCATGAAAAATTAACCTATATGCATAGGCTACCCATAGGATTTGGTTTTGTGTTCATAGGAGGCCTATTGAGAAAGTTATGGTGCTTTTTGTGTCAATTTTGGGGGAATTCCGAGATTGACAATTATTGTGTGTGTCAATTGGTCCTATCGACGTTGCCTGCACTTGGTTCAGGAATGAGCCAATTCTTACTGATGTGGGGCAGTCTTGGGAGATATTCAAGGATCTCTTTAATAAGAATTTTTTTGCTCGGACGGAAAGATTGGAATTAGGAAGGCAATTTGAGAGCCTTACACAAGGAAGCATGTCTGTAGAGGAATATGTCGCGGAGTTCGGGAGGCTGAGCCAATTTGCGGAGTACTTGGTGAGAGAGCCAGAAGTTCGGGCTATCCATTTTCGCGAGGGTCTAAATTGGGAAGTCAAGAGAGTCTTTTTACGAGATGTATTCTGAGATACTTTCGGAGGCATGCAAGGTCGAGCGGGAGTGGAACTTGAAGCCGAAGAGGGACCATGATATATTTGGGGGTGACAATAGTAGTGTGGGACCGACAAAGAGGCCACGGTTCCAGCAACAGCAGTTTCCAGTACAATTTGGAGCCTATCAGCAGCAATATCAGATGCCAGAACCTATTGTTTCTCCAATACAAGCTCCAGTACAACAGATACCACAGCAGCGTCAGAGACAGGTGCAACAGGCTCCTCAATACACCTATTGCAAGAAGACTGGGCACACTTGGAAGATGTGCCGGAAGAGACTTGGAGCATGCTTACATTATGGATCAACGGAGCATATGATGAAGGATTGTCTCTGGACACTTCAACGTCCAGGCCAAGATGCAGATCGAGGGCAGAGAGGTGGAGTTAGGCGACCTGTAGAACCACAGATTGCTCATCACCTACAGAGTGAGCTACCTCGGCAGGTCGGAGCATTTGCGATGACGGTCGAGGAGACCAATACAATAGGTGATGGGTTAGAGAGTCTGTTCTTTCTTTCTGTTCCTTTCATCTATTTTGATTGATTCTTTAGTACTTTTTGGATGCTTGTGTTATATAGTTAGTGTAGCTATAGAATACCCTGACAGAGACAACAGTAATAAGACAGGTGGAGACCATGACCATACATGTTATTCTTTGTATAGGACTGTTCTTGGTGAGATAAGACCTTATTAGACTATGATTGTTGGGGGTTTGACCTAGAAGGAGTACGATCACCCTTAAATTTCGAGGACAAAATTATTTTAAGGGGAATAGACTTGTCACTACCATATTTTCTAGAAAATGGTATTTTGGTCATTTCATAATTAATTAAATATTGTACATGTTAAATATTTATTTATTATATTATTTATTTATTATTAGCATGTTAAATTTATTTTTTGGACTTGTGTTAGTGGACCTAACTAGTTAGAATAGATCCATGAACCAACATGTATTAATTGTTAGAATTGAGCCCAACTAGAAAACCCATTAATTAGGAGGATGATTAAATTAATTAAACTATTGGACTAGAAGCTTTCCTCCTTAATTATTTTCTTCATGAGAGGCCCCAAGGGGTATTTTAGATTTTACATAGTAGCTTGATGGAGGGGAAAAGTGAGGCCTATATAAAGGGGATGAAAACTTTCTCTCTCTTCATTTTTTCATTCCAAATCTAGATCTAAAATTTTCCTCAACCAAATTTTATCAAATCCCTACCAAATTTCCATCCAATTCCTTCCCAAATCATCATTGGAGACTAGAAGAGCAAGGATCTAGAAGGAGGAAGCAAGGATCTACAAAGAGGAGCAAGGATCTACAAGTTTGAGGCCAATTTTACCAATTTTGGAGGTTTCATTGAAAATATATCTCCTAATAGGTACAATTTAGTTTTTTTCCCTCAATTTAGGTTCTAAGTCTGATATTTAACCATGAAAAATCAACCAATATGCATAAGCTACCCATAGGATTTGGTTTTGTGCTTATAGGAGGCCTATTGAGAAAGTTATGGACTTTTTGTGTCAATTTTGGGGGAATTCCGAGATTGACAATTGTTGTGTGTGTCAATTGGTCCTATAGATCAATTTGTCATATGCTTATGTATTTGGGGCTAGTGTCGTATCCAAAATTGGGTACGTGTAGGTCGTATCCCATCAATTTGGTGATACGTATTGATTTGGGGGATTTTCCTCCGGCACGGGACTTTGTACATGTCATATTTTGACACGGATACGTAGATCTATAATTAACTATTCGTATTATTCATAAATAATATATATGACTTGTTTATGTCCTTCGGGGTACAATTGGATGTGTGGTGGACTCGTGTCACATGCGTATCCTAGATCTAGTGGGATACGGTGTGATACTCTCCATATGTTGTGTAATTATATGTAGATCTATTTCTTATATTCTTAAATCATGGAAAATGTATTTGATATATATATATATATATATATATATATATATATATATATATATAGATAATTATGTATAGATATGATATATATAATTATGCTTCGTGCGTCTTAGATCTATGTATTATGTATGTACTATATGTATATATGTTGTATTATATATATATATATTTTAAATAGGTATTTATAGTTATATATGGGTGTTCTATGATTATATATACATATGCATATATGTATAGTTATCTCTACATATTAATATGCGTATGTGTATGTTGCATATAAAATTATGTGTTGTGTATGAGTGTGTATATATATATATATATATATATATATATATATATATATATATATATATATATATATATATATATATATATATATATGAGGGTGTATATTATATATACTAAGATTGATATACATATAGGAATATATATAATAGAGGTGTGTGTGGCACGCTGTGTGTTTTCAAGGGTGGGAGCTAGTGAGTAAGAGTGCTCGGGTAGTGATACATGAAACAACAACCACAGCAAAGAGGGATCAGTCCCTGTAGACATTTAGCCTGAGTGCAGTTGCATCAACCACTGAAGCCAAGCAACACAACGAGCAGTACATTCAGCAAGTAAGAGATCAACAACAAAGAAGGACAGCATGGTAACTCTGAGCATTGAAGATCCAAAACAGAGCATAGTAGGTATACAGCTCGAGCAACTGAGCATTAGTTTTAAAACTGTGCTATGCACACAAGAGGAAAAGTGCATTCAAGTATCAGCACATGCACTACACAGCAGTGTCAACATAGATCAACTAGCACAGTAATGTGCAGAAAGTATTAGAAGGAAGTGCATACTGCAGAGTAACACCATTCAGTACAACTCTGTGCACATTACAGCAGGGAGTCATGCCCAACTGCAATTCAGCAGCAACAAATGCAGTTGTATTGCATCAATATACTAACATGCAAGCACAACATGGTGTAGGAGCACACCTAGATCACTGAACAACAATGGCAATACCTGTAGCAGGGCATTTATTTTAGCAATCAGCAGCAAACAAGGGTATCAACAACACATAAAGCTAATCCACTTCACTGCACTGAACCCTTTAATGCAACTCGAGCACTACTGTACAGTGACCACCGCTAACAGCACATTGCTGCATCTACCATTCAGTACAGCATGCAGTCAAGACTGCATTTACATTTCAGCATTTCCCTACAGCAGCAGAATGCACCTACAGTACAGTTCAACCAAAGAGGAGATGTAGTGACAACAACATAGTATATCAAGGCCCTGAGCACAGAGAGGTAAGTTCAAGACAACAACTATCCAATAGTAAGGGGTATCAGCAGTGAGCATTTACTATTGTAGCAAGGCAGAGATTTGGTTCGGGAGTCAAGGTATTGGTCAGTGTGTTAGTATTAAGGTTAGTTATTAGTCTAATATAATAGTTAGTTAAATGCATTGATTAGTTTAGTAGTTAGAATAGATATAGAAATACTTGTTAAGAGTAGTATTGGAATTTATTATATAGGTATGTATATATGTTTTGATATAAAATATGTGCTAATGGTTAGTAATAGATTAATAACTAGGAGAAGTAGATAGTTTAGTGTATGGGTTGTTAAATAGCTACTAGGATTTGTATTACCTTGGGATGCCAAGGTAATAGCCGAGGTATTGAAGATACCCAAGGTATTTGGTTGGGTATCAAGATAGAGGTTTAGTATTATGATACCAAGTTGGTTCGAAACCAAGGTATCCATTTAGCATTTGTAATTAAGATTTTATATATATAATATTGTTTGATATGTACATATGTGTTATATTTATCCCTTGTTTGCGTATCCTGAGATACGGTATCTTAGTATCCTAAGATGTAGCTTGTATGGCCTAGATTCATAGTGTGTGAGCCTAATATCTTTGAATTAGACTCATGCAACCTAGAAATAGGTAGTTGGACATAATTTGACTATAGTTGACCATAGTTGACTTAGAGTTGACCTAGTTTGACTTTTGACTTAGAAATGACTTTATGACCTAGAAAGTTGACTAGTTTAATTTATTTCTCTTCCCAAAAACTTGTATTAATGTAATATTTCACATATAGGTCTGTGACACCAGTTCGGACATCATTTTTTTATCATTTGCTCTGAACCACAGGCGAGTACATTCTCTGATAGTTTCCATTATTTGATTACCACTATAATTCAAGTGTTTAGAAATATTACTTATGATTCTTGACACGATGGTACACGGATTGGTATTGTTATTGGATCGTCAGTCATGGGATGTTACCTTGATTATGGAGATGGTATCGGATATTGTCCTTGTTGGTATTGGATAACATTGAATATTGTAGATTAAACATTGGATACATTGGCTAGTGACGTGTCATGATTTGATCCATCATATCAGTCGAGGTGGGGGAAATACCAATTAAATATGTGATCAAGAAACTATCGGCTAGTAGTGTAATCATTGGCTACTAACTAACCATGCAATTCACGTATGGTTGAGTTAGTTCCTTAGTGTAATCATTGAATCTCGCAGGCCGATCACATATTTAGTTAGTATCTCAAACCACATAGTTATTGTAGATTCCATTATTCAGTTCATTGATTACCTTGTTCTATTCTGACATTATAGTTCATTCCTTTATTCTTGTATACATTAATTATATTATGTTGCTAGTATTGCCTATTCTCTCATTGTTCTTGATTATCAGTTATATCCTCATCGTAGATAGCATCTTCTATTGTACTATTTTATAGTTTTTGTTAATTAATTGAAACTGCTATTGGGTTGTACTTTGCTCCATTCCTGACTGGAAAATATTTCTCAGAGGATCCGAGAGATTGGTGTCCGACATACTATGGACCTCAGCCTATAGATGGTGCAGACTTGGACCCACTAGTTCTGGAGTGACTGCCGAGAAATTTAGCCGGGTTCACTAGTTAGCATAGTTAGTTCTCTTTAGCATTTTGGTACCGAATTTATTTCTGACATATTATTGTGTTTGGATATTATTTCTATTTGTTGTTGTTATATTTTTAACTGCTTAGTTATGTTAGACTTCTGTGATATCTTCTCATGCCATAGTAATGTGATTGAGTATTCTGTTGAACTAAGTTGAATATACTCTCATCTTGGAGTTGAGATATTATTGGAGGTTTATGCTTTATAGTGAGATAATTAGATAGTATAGTTGACCAAGACAGTGTTTACCGCTGATTCTGCGGCGTAGGCTGGGCGTTGTTCCCGACTTGCATCCCTACACTGGGTGCGGGTCGTGACACTCCTGCAGCTGGGGGTCAAGGTGCTCCTGGTCTAGTCGTTTGCTGAGCTGGCTTCAGTGCTGGAAGCGCTAGCCTCTGTGATGGCGGTGGTAGTGTCAATGTCTTCTGCATCGGACAGTCCCTCACCATATGTTGTCCGAAACCACATCTCATATATTGTCCTAAGAGAGTTCGACAGTCTCTCATAATATGTCTGTGTCTCCCACAATAAGTACATTAGGGTTTCTCTAGAATCTAGTACGGTCCTGCTCTGTGCTGGTATTGTTGTTGCTGAGCCAAAGGACGTCTGATAGATCCTCCTTGTTGTGTCCTTGTTGGTCCCTGCTGTGTCCTTGCTGGTCCTTGTTGTGTCCTCTGCTGACCTTATTTTCCTCTGCTGATGGCCTCTTGTAATCTGACTTCTGTCAGTAACTCGACATAAGAGATCCGGGACTGTGAGCAAGTATAATGTTGGAGCTCCTGAGTCAGTCCGCGATAAAATCTCTTAGCCTTGGCCAAGTCATTCAGTATCAGGGCAGCACCATATTTACTGAGGCAACTAAACTCGGCATCATACTCATCAACTGTTCTGTTCCCTTGCTCCAGGTGAAGAAATTGATCGTACAATGCATCTCTGACGATGTCCGGGAAGTAATTCCTTTCAAAGCACTCCAAGAATTGCTCCCAAGTCTGGTATATACCCAACTGGACCTCTATTGATTCCCACCAGTGATGGGCATTACCATCTAGAAGAGTCCTTACGCCTGTCATCTATAGCACTGTAGGTAGCTGCGATGCTTCCAATAGCTTTTGAGTGTGGATGATCCAGTTGGTAGTCTCCTCTGGGCTCTCAATGCCCTTGTACGGCTTCGGACCCATCTGTATAAAGTCCTTTACTGAACCAACTCTAGCTTGAGGTACTGGAACTAGTGCTTGAGCTGGTACAGTAGCCTGTGCAGCCATCCTCTCAAGTGCTGCCAGAAATTCTTGTCTCTATTATGCTTCTTGCTGCCTCTGCTCTGCAGCTAGTGTGGCTGCATGTTGTCTCTGTTCCTGTATTATCATCTGGAAGAATTGGAACAACTGTGTCTGGCCATCCTGCAGTATCGATGAAGCTGGAAGGTTCCCTATAGGTGAAACGGGAAGATCAGATGGAACTGGATTGTGAGTCTGTCCATCTGATCCTGGAAGTCTAGGAATCATTGAGGTCCCTCCTTGAGTCTGACTATTGACTCCTGAAGGTGTGTCGCCATCGGCGGCAGTACATCTATTTTGCATATCCATCTCTCTGCAGGTGATGTACGAAACGATTAGAAGAAGTACAGGAATCAAACAGGATGCAAGCATTAAATAGGATAGTTGAAAGGGAAGATGAGTTTTAGCTAAGCGTGGATAAGATCCTTATACTCTATTCCTATACGCAGGCTTGTTCAGTACAGTTACGTAACCGAGATAATATATTCTAGACCTGCATGGGCCACCACTAAAACATGTCACGCCCCAGTCCCAAAATACGTAGGACTAGGAATACGTAACACGCCAGTCGTATATATACGAACTCCAATATATGGAAACCATATACACACGTACGCTGTACATGAATATCCAATCCACCAGTGGTAATATACTATCAATAAGTCATACGCAATATATATCTCATCCACAACACAAATAAATAGATAAATGAAAATAAATAACTGAATATCAAAGATGAGTATCAAAGTATGATAGTCGGATGGAAACAAATTCACTACAAATTGACTATACTAAAACTACTAAAGAGAGAAAAGAATCAACTCTAATATAAGAATAAATTTCTCTAAAAGAATAGCAACAGAATCTCTAATAGCTGAAATGGATCAAATATACTCCGAAGGTAAGACCTCCTCAGTCTGATAAGTAGCGCCAGGTCCAGGTCCATACTCCTGTGGATACTCCTGCTCATCTATATCTGGAAAGTCACCAGGTCCTCAGAGAGACGTAACAAGATACATAATAATATGCCAATAAAGTACTGAAAAGTAAACATCCAATGGGATCATCTAACCGTCTAAGTGAATGCAGTTTGAGAACAAATTTCCAATACGTGGGCTATCTGGCCATAAATAGGATTGGCATGGTTCTCTTGGAGATCCAGGGTCCTAAAAGCATGTCATCTTTTGAACGGCAGAGGCCGCCAGTAACATATGGGTTCATCACCACCCATCGCTCCGGCGGAGCTTCCGGGCGAACAAAAAGAAAGTCAAAGGAGCCCAAACGCTTTACTTGTTGTTCTCTCCACCCTATGCTCTAAGCATGTCACATCCATGACACGATAATATGTATAAAAAATGCCAGGTCTACTAGCATGCAAAGTTTCTATCGACAGTTATCCCTATCCGTCGCACGACCTATACATATCAGTGGCCAGCCGAATACACAAGTTCGTATCCTACATGTGACTCACACTCGTGTAAGAACAGTTTCATGGCCAATGAAACATAAGATGCCTCATGATAATGGGGTGGTCTCATAAAGAAGGTCCAATGCATATACAAAAATAAAAACAGAACACGACGACATCGTCGTTGCACCCAACTTTCCTTGGACGCGCAGTTTATATAGCAGTTAAAATAAATGAACTAAAAAAGCAGAAATAAAATATGCATACATCATATGGAATATAAATATAGTACAATGGCAAAGTATACTTGCCTGGCAAGAAATCTGTATGGTGTAAGCGTCCAAATGTCAAGGACACGGGATCAGAAACTAATGGCTCCGAACAAACGTCTACGGATGCTGAAATAGATATCACCAACATTTCTGGAATTAGCGAGATAGGTAGAAATCACTAACCTTTCGTCCAATTTGGACACAGAGGCAAAACGATAATTTTGGGCCAAAGTGGGGTCTACGTGTGGCCCACTTTGCACCGAAAAATGTGCCAGGGGTAACAGTCTTTAAATAGGACAAATTATAGGTCAAATGGACTCTAAAAGTCAGTACAAACTCAACGGTATGTCCAAATATGGATTTCGGTGCGCCGAACACAATTTTGCCCAAAAAGTCCACCGCGGGGCCCGTCAATAGGTGACTTGGACAATTGTCTCAAAATTGCGTGAAAATTGGGTCACAGGACCAGCGCGATACCACGAGTCCAGCGACATAAATTTCGTCATATTCTGACGAGCGTGCACTAAATGGCGCAGAGTTTTGCAAAAGTTGCAACACGGAAAATTTCTGTGGATACGGGCTGATTCCGACGCACACACGCGTCCAAATCAGTTTCTACGAAAGTCCACACATCTGGGTATAATGTGCGCACCTTTTGGTATAATTGGTACACGACGGAAAGGTACCGTTTGGTGGGGCACGCTCCGTATCACAAATTTTGAAATTTAGAAAAAGTACGTTTTTGGGATTTTCTATCTAATTTAATTCTATACACAGCAACTAATAAATTATTGTATTTGACAGGAATTAAACTAGGTTAGGTGGTCTTCGTATACCAAAAAGAAAAATCAAATTCGGATCTCTGTGGTGGGAGATATGAGTCCGTGAACATAGGTAGTTACCACAGTTTTCTGCGATCCCAAAAGTTATCATTTTTTGCCAACTTGGTCGCTATTTTTGCCTAGGTTTATGCGCTGTTGGAGGTCAACTAATATACAGGTATGGAAGGGGGTTAGGTCATGAACATACCGGTGAAGATGGGGTCAAGTTTGGTCGAGCGGTGGCGCAAAAATCGAAGCGTGAACACAGGTACGCTGCAGATCAAATTCTGTCGTGGCGCAATTGATGCGGGGGAACTCCGACGGGTTTACTGGTTGGGCGGCGCGGCTAGGTCGACGGCGGCGGTCGCAGCTGCTCTGGTCGAGGGGTTGTGGAGAGGGATTTAGGTTTAGGGTTTTATGAAGGATGGTAATATATATATGGCGAGGGGGTCGGGTTGCACTGCGCAGGGGGGAATACACGCAGGCTGGGATGGTTGTAACCGGGCTTGGGTGGTAGGGGGTTAGGAAAGGACATTCTTTGATAGTTTTTTATTTATGATATCCTCTATGTTCATTGTATCTAGTGTAGATATCCATGTTCTCTTGACACTATGGTTACACAGATTGGTATATTCGGATCTCGTCATGAGATGTTATTCCTTGGTATATGGTGTATATGGTGCAAGTATCATTTTATTGGTTATCTTGTACATGTACAGATACTGATTCTCAGGAAGAGTGCTAACTTCTTGGGGAATTTCTTGCCATAGCATACCGTGGTTGGATCTATTATACTAGTCGATGGTGGGAAGTACTTTAGTGTAGATATGTGATCAATACCCCTATTGTATCAAGTATTGTTATTGAATAGTGTTAATCATACACCGCACGTATGATTAGCCAGGCCATATATATTGTATCATGTTCCCAAGTCGATCACATGTTAAATCTAGTACTCACACACTTAGTCATTAGTATTCTTGCTCATTGATATATTGTTCATTATTGTGTTCATTCCAGTATTTCCTTATTGTGTATCTCTCGTATCAATTGTGCATCTTGTATATTCATATCTATTTACTTTTATATAGTTTTTATCATTGATTAGAACTGCTGTTAGAGATGTACTCTGCTCATTTCCTGACTGGATATATTTTTCTCAGATGACACTGAGGAGTGGTACCCTACACATTATGGACCCCAGGATGTTGTGGGCTTAGAGTCAGAGCCTCTGGCTCAGAAGGGACTTATCTCGACTGAGACAGATGACCCGGAATTAGTGCCTTCTTAGTACTTCTTGTACTGGATTTGTCTCCAGCTTATTTGTTAGCATTCTTTCAGACTCATTGATGTATTATTTTAGACTCATGAGTTGTATGTGACTATTTTGATTCTTTTATCTGATTCGTGCTCATTTTCATCTTAGTTCTGTGATTGAGTATATTATTATTGTTAGTAGCTCATTATATTGTTAGATAGATTACCCAAACAGCGTTCTACCGCCGATTCTGTGGCATAGGCTGGGCGTTGTTTCCGACTTGCATCCTTACATCGGGTACGGGTCGTGACACTGGCAGAACCATATATGCGGTAGCGTGCCCATGCGGCACGTTACCCATGCGGCCAAGGCGCTCATCTGTGCTTCTTGTTCAAAGTATTCAAATTTTATCAGTTTAAAAACTTTGAAGGGGATCTTGTAGAAGCATAAAAATCTGAAGAAGGCAGGCCGCATATAGTCCATATGCCCTCGAGATTAGGACAAGTCGCATAGCCTGTAAAAGAATCCATGCGACCCGAACCATCATGGAGGTAGAAATCTGCATAATATCTCTGACACATCGTTAATTACCTGAAATAAAGCTATGACATGGTATTTATTGACCTAAATGCTTTGAGAACCTTGAAACACAAAAAGATATATCGATGACTTCGTCAGGCATGCAGCTCCACGTATTCGCACATATGCGACCTCGACTTCATGCGGCCAAAGTGTCCATCAGACCAAGGCCCGAAAGAAAGTACATATGTGGCCTCGACTTCATGCGGCCGATGTATCCATCAGACTAAGGCCCGAAAGAGAGCACGTATGCGTCCAAGACTCCATGTGGCCCTCAGCTTGCAAGATCTTTCCATTATAACCAAAAAGATCTTCACTCAACAAATAATGACCACGTGTCCAGTTGACCAGGTTACACACACAACGGGTAGAAAAAATCTCTATGATTTTATCAACCACAGATCCCAACCAAGGCTACGTGGCAGCATGTCCGTAGTATGCGACCACAGTTACAAACGTATTTTATTAAAGGAGCCCCATGCAGCCACTAAATAGAGGCGCATATGCGACATATAAAGTCCGTCAACATAATAGCTATGAATAGTGGGGTTGCATACCCACACAACGGAGAGACGTAGCAACACAGAAGAGAGAAACGCAGAGAAAGCATTCTCATTTCCTTTTCGGACTCTCAAAGGAGTAAAGGAGTCAATATAGTAATCGATCTCCATCGTCATACTCCCCAGAATCAAAAACAAGTGTACTTAGATTTTTTTGTCTAGGATTTCTTTGTACTCTTTTGTTTGTTAAACACACAAAGTTTGTTTCAACTTGAATCAATAGCAAATACCCCCCCCCCCCCCATATTAATGGGGACTATGGCAAAGATTAATGGACAACTTGTGAACAAGGGTGTAATCCCTCGATGGTTCCTGGGGAACTAGAAATCGCTCGACCTAGGAGGGAATAGGACACTCTGAGGCTTGTACATCCTCGCGATCGGGGGGTGTCAGTCTATTAGTAAGATGGACTTATACGTCCCAACTGTTAATCATGAGGAGTAAAGATCATAGACCATCATGTAGTTAAGTAGCATGCTAGATTATCCTTCTTGCAAGCCTAATCATTTGATGCAAAGACGGACAAGAATTCTACATCTATGTTTATGCAAATTGTTCTAATGCTTGTCTGTTGTAGGGACGAATCCTCGATCATGGGTAAGAATCACTGAATAAGTAATGCTCTATTGATTATATTTCCTATCATATATTGCTCCTAAGAATAATCTATGTAAAAATAAAATAATGATGCTCCTTTTAATAAGATGAATAGTGTCCACAGAATGTTATTAATAAGTTCCTAAAAGAAATAAACATGACTCACGAACCATGTTGCGCATGTCAAGATAGAATGAGCCAATATCGTGCATAAACTTGTCCCTACGGTGTGCTTGAATAAAATATGAAATATGTCTTTTAAATATGTTTTCAGAAGAAGTAAAATGACTCTTGATTCTGTATATGGCATGAAATGAACGTAGGTAAAAGATAGCAAGATCAGTAATAATGTAATATTTTATCACATGATTACTTAGTGATTATTTCAGAGGGTGTTGCTTTTGTTCCTCACTAGTGCATTTCTTAATGTACTGACCCCCCACCAATTTGTTTGCATGTGCTAGATGTTCGACTGAATTTCCGAAGCGATCACTACCAGAAAAAGTCAAATTAGCGACGCCCAAAAACGTCGCTAAATGACAAAAAAATGTCACTAAACACGTTTAGCGACGTAATTAGCGACGTTTTACAGAAGTCGGTAATAATAACGTCGCTGAAAGAAAAAACGTCACTAAACGTCGCTATACCAACATTTTTTAGCGACTTAGAATGTGTCGCTAACTTAGCGACGTTTAGCGACTCTCAGTCACTAATTAGCGACGTAACTAAATGTCGCTAAACGTCGCTAATTAGCGACTTATATAGCGACGTAACAGCGACATCTTTAATGACCTGGCAGTACTGCCATGTCAGCATTTTGAGACATACAGCGACGTATTTAGCAACGTTTAGCGACATCATTAGCGATGGGGTTTGACGTCGCTAAGTAGCGACTTGTTTACCTACGTATAAAAAATGTCGCTAGGAGTCGCTAAATGTCGCTAAATACGTCGCTAAATTTACAAAAAAAAAAACTGAATTATTCCAAACTACAATTTATAAATTTCTAATTAAAAATAGACCCGGAGCAACCCTCCGTTGAATTCTCTGGGTTCGCCGACCCCTTCGGTGGAACACTCAACACCGGATTAACAACATTTAATATGAATAAAAGTATCACAGTCATACAATTAATACACACAAATATCACAGTCATACAATTAATACACACAAATATCACAGTCACACAATACATAATATATAATTATCACAGTATCACAGGGCATAAACAGCGTCACAAAATATATATTATCACAGTCACACAAAATGCATAATATATATGTATATGAAACATCACAGTATCAATCTCGAGGATATCCAATACGCTGGGATAGATACCAGTCCCTCAAATACTGCGCATAAACAGCGTTTATGTTATCAATCTCCGCTATGGGTGTTGGGTGACTGGAACTCCCCGTCTGAGATACAGCCGCTATAGGTGCTGGGTGACTGGAACTCCCCGTTTGAGATACTGCAGGTGGTATCTCTTCCTCCTTAACAGTAGGAGGCATCACTTCCTCCTTAATAGTAGGAGGTATCACTTCCTCCTTAACAGTAGGAGGTATCGCTCTCTTGGGTGCCATCTGGTAAGATAGATGAAAACAAAGAATATAATTGATAACAGATATTACTTAAGACATATCCTTAATAATGCAGAATGGAAGAATTAGATGACTCACAAAGAATTAGCTATTTGTTGCAGTATAATAATGATACCATAATATCTATTGCTCAACATTTTGTCCTAACAATAAAAACAGTATAAGATGTATCTAGTCAACCAACGGATACAAATCTATTGGTAGTGTTGATAATGGAGATGATAATACGAATGATGATGATTATTAGGATTTTGTCAAGTCTTCTATTTTATTAGCCCAATTTATAACACTACTCTACATTGCTATTCTAACTGATATCAACTTCTTTTAACCAATATCTTACTATCTAACCTATCTTAACCAATTACCTATCTACCTTGGCACTCAACACTTAACTGTTACTTACCTCTCTAGTACTATCCTCATTCACTTGCACACACCTGAACTCACACAACACATGGACACATGCACTCACATTTGTAGTGCCCTCTCAGACACATATCAAATCAACCCTCAATACCTTAGAATTACACACATACTACCCCTCCACATCAGTGCTACCATTATTGCCCAACTCTTGCTACTGCAACCAAGTCCAAGCCTTTACTTTATGGATGGAGTTCATGAGAAGGTTAGCAGAACTAGAGGAGAGTTAGCCTTAACAACTCATAATCTTTCTCCATAAAAATAAGATAAGTATGAAGTATCATAGTTTTTGTATCATAAGTATCACCCAAGTACGAAAGTACTATTCAACAATTTGGTAAATAGAAATGTGCAACATTCTCTTAATAATTTTAAGACTAAAAAAAATTAATTATATCTCACTTCGCTAAATAAATTGTTTGGTCAACTATCACTAGAGCTCTATCAAACTTATTAGTAGTGACTTCTCATAACATTGGAAAAAGTAGTAAAACAAAACTGGATACAATAGGTTCCTCATATTCAAATCAAGCTGAAACTATTAGTCGATTCATATCATACCAATAATATGAAAAGCCTACAACTTTGGCTCTCTTAATAAAGAGAGTTCAATCAATTTTATGTCTACTGAACACTTTTATTGTTACATCTTTGTCAGAGGACAGGCATATATTCCTCTCAGATATAATCGAAAAGAAAGAACTGTCCACATATTGTTAGTACCATACATCATTATGCATAATACTGATTCATCATCCCATTAGATCATCCATTAATTTTCTTACATAACAATAATTTCATTCTCACTACCACATTTCCTCTTGGACTAAGTTATACTGTATTAGTGGGGAAGGAAGTGCCACAAACAACGAATGCAACTGGGACAACCATAAACATGAACATCAAGTACAAGTAATGTTCTGACTTATGATGTGAGAACATCACAATTGGCAAAACACAATATCGAAACATGAGAGCACGATACTATTAAAGAATTATAGATCATACACAGACTTATTAAGATGCATTATTAATCAGCCTGTAAAGTTGTATATTGGAATGAAGCATGTAAGAGATACCTAAAAAGTTAAATAACAAGCCACCAAATTGATCACTGTCTAATTAGTTATTAGTTTACTGGAAATGGATATCCATCATTAGAACTGTTTGAAACATAAACAAAATTTATTGCTTTCTCCTTGTACATTTCTTGTTTTATGTAAACCTTAATTTTTTTTCCTTATTATCCCCAGCCTTAACCCAGATCAAAAAACCTAACCCTAACCCTAACCCTAACCCTAACCCCTAATCAAAAACCCTAAACCTAACCCTAACCCTAACCCCAGGTCAAAAAACCTGTGTGTGTGTCGTGTGCGTCTGTGTGTGTGTGTCGTGTCTGTCAAGTGTGTGTTGTGTCAGTGTCACATGTGAGAGAGATAGAGAGAGAGAGTTAGGGTTTACCTAGAGCTCAAGGAGGAGGAGGGGGATGCCGGAGTAGCTGCAGCCGTAGAGAGCCGGTCGCCGGTCGCCGGAGAAGGGGGGTGGGAGAAATCGAAAGGTTACGAAAACTTTCAAAATTTTCGCAGATGGGGGAAAAGAAAACTGAGCCCTAATTAACCAAAATTTAGCGACGTTTAGCGACGTAAAAAATATCGCTAAATAAAAATTTAGCGACGTCAAACGCGTCGCTAAATACGTTGCTAAATATTTTTAATACATACGTCGCTAATTACGATGCTAAACGTCGCTAAATTATACATATTAGCGATGTTTAGCGACCTTAATCAAACTTATAGCGACTAATATTTTTAAATCTTAATAAAAGTCGCTAAACGTCGCTAAATATCGCCATTCAGCGACGTCTAGCGACGTTTTTAACGGAGTCGCTGATTTAGCGATGTTTTCGTTCGGAGTCGCTAAAATGCGTCGCTAATCCTGCTTTTTCTAGTAGTGGATAACAGATCCTCATCACTGGGAGCCAAAGATCAGAAGATAATGTATTGCATAGTTTGAGATGCTTTTGTATAAAGGGATGTAATGTATGGAATAATATCATTGTAATTATGTATAGTTTAAGAAATGTAAGACAAAATGGCATGTATCAATCGACTATTTACAGCCTTGTAATTTTATCAATAAATAGACATTATTCCTTATGTTACTGTATTTATTTGGTTTTCTACAATATTGTTCGCTGCTTCTAAATCTGAATAGTCTATTTTGTTATTGTAGAAGTCTTGGCCTTGTGCAAGCATAACTTAGGCTTGTACGCCATCACGCCCAATGGTGACTTTACGGTCCTACGGGATCGGGGCGTGATAATAAATAAGCAAAGGAATCCAACACTCCCAATGAGAAGTCTTTTTGGGTGCCATCGTCGATAATTTGAAGCCCCCTCTGCTACGGAACCCCATATTTATAGAGAGAATATGGCGGTTCACCTACCCTAGGCAATGCATGGAAAGATGAGCGGATCCCAATAACTCTCTTCCATGCCAGGAGCATAAGTCAAATCATCTTCCTCCGCGAGCAAGGCATGCCATACTGCCTTTCTACAAGGTCTCTAACTCTTTCTCTTCCCCGAAAGTGGTGCTCTATAAGCACTCTCCTTTCCTCCAAGAACGTTCTATTGGCCACTTCCTTCTCTGCAAGGGATCTTCTCTCAAAGCTGGGCATGCTTCTACTTTTCAAAGTATTTTCAAATATCTCTTCAAAATATTTTGAAGTGGGGCTTGTAGAAGCATGAAAATTCTCTAAAACAAATACCTTTTCCAACAAAAAATAGCTCCAAAGCATCTTAGTAGAAGACTCAAGACAAAGCTCTCCAGCAAAAGAATGGGCTTAATAGTAACTATACATGGCAGCTCATCAAGTGCATCTCGCCCCACGAAGGACATACGGTATATCGTTTCATAGATTGACAACCATTAACACATCAAATACGTCAGCACCAATCCTGTATATGACAGGATCCTCTCACGAAAGGAGCTTATTTTTGTGAGTCTTCCACCCGCACAAAGGGGCCTCAATGCCCTCTCTTTCTCCAGCAGAATGATCAAAGAGAAACTACCGTCCATGATCTTCATTCCTAACTAACTACATGGGAGATGTACGTCAACCACTAATCCCATGTTCGCCACCACTCCACCAGAAGCTCAAGCTTAGTGCATTCAAGGACAACCACCTATCAATTGTTGGAAACTCTCCTTCTCCCATGATATCTGTAAACTCCCTCACCCAAAATAGATATTTTGTGTATATTTTATATTATTATATTTATTATATATGTTGAATTTATTTAGAATAAACTCTTAGTTAATTAGAAAATAAATTTCTTGATATATTTACTTATATAAATATTCATTTAGAATTATTTTAGATTTTTGAGATTTTTCTAGAATTTTTGGTAATTATAACTTAGAAAACATAAATTTTTAGGACTTCTATGATTTACTATACGACCATACTTACATGTCGTTCCTACCAAATATTTATTTTAGTTTAAAATATTTAATTATATTTTTTTGTAATTTATTTAGAATTTTAAGAAATTTATTTAGATTTTAAAATTATTTAGGATTTATTTGGATATATATAGTCTTAATATTAGATAGATACTAATTTAGTGTTAATAGATATTAATAAGATTTTATAAATTATTTGTATTATCTTTAATTATATTTAAGATTATAAATTATTGAGATAAATTCAAACTCTATTTTAAATTAATTCAAATCCTGAACCTACTAGGAAATCAACTTCATGCATATCCTATCCTTATTTAAATTCATCATAATCCTATCCAAATTAACCAATCCTATTCGTATTTAATTAAGTAGTGTCCACCATTATAAATACCTCATCCTTCATATTTTTCTTTCCCAAATTCCTCTCTTTTTCGTCCAAAAAAAATAGTCAAAATTCGTCATAAATTCAGCCTTATTTTCTACTAGTTATGACGAATTAAAAAGACGATATCTCCTAGCTTCGGACTCCAAACGCGCTCCAGTTTTTTTTTGTTAGAACGATATTGAGGTTAGCTTTCTGTTTTTATAAATTTTTTTACGAAATTATTAGTATTAAATTCTGAGAAATTCGTAGAGCATAGCATGTCCGAAAATAGACATGTTTTGATGTTTTTGCGATTTCGGGAGAACCAGGAATCAGAATCACGAACCGTTTAAAGTTTCAAAAAGCTAATGTCGAGATCATCGACATATATTTTTCTCAGAATTTTTTTCAAAGTATTTACATACTGTTAATTCTGTAGAACTTTTAGGTTAGAATTTAACCATCGGTGCACAATACAAAATTTGTATGTGCCATAATTCCCAAACGAATTTGAATTCAGACGAGCCGTAAATTCTAGTATGAATTTGATGCTGAAATCTACAGAAAATCATACATGAAAGTCGAGTTTGTATCGGTTGACTTTTTGGTCAACAGATCGCCTCGATTTGCGTGCCATGAGTCTCGAGTTGATAAAATTCAGTTTCTTTGGACAAAATTTAGGAATTAACAAAAAAATCAGAATAATAAGATTAAAATAGGATTTTAGAGTAATTATTCCAGAATTAAATAAATTAAAATAAATTAATGGTTATATTATTATATAGTTATATGAATATATATGTAAGTAAATGCTAATTGATAATTATGACTAAATATTCAGACTGTATGACCCTAGGACATCGTGGACTATCCCATACTTACCTTGACCATGTTGACCCTAAGAACTTGTGAATTTGTCTGCCTTGCGTACACTAACGTACTGACATAGACACCTGTCAGTTGACTGACTGATTTCGTACAGTACTTGAAGACGCGACACCCGCGTAATTCAATGCGTAATTGACCGTGTTAGATGACTAGTGTTACCCCTAGTATACCCCCTGATTCCAGTGTAAATGTGGTTGAGTATGTGCTAGTGTAATGACTAATGATTCTATTATATTATATTTATGTGTACATAGGATATTGGATTGTTCTGCGCGATTTCTGGAGCAGATTATTGGTACATTGCAGCTTCCTTGCCAGGCAAGTATACCTTGCCATTGTACTGTTATTTATATTCCATATGTTGCATGCATCTTTATTTTCTGTCTTTAGTTCATATATTTTAACTGTTATATAAAATGCGCGCGACGGTGACGTCGCGATATGTTTTTATTTATGTATTGCATTGACCTTGTTCATGAGACTACCCCATTATCATGTAGCACCATTGTAAGCCCCTGATTTTTCAAAATTAGTAAAATTGGGATTTTTCATAACTTTCTGGAATTTTCTGGGAATTTTTTTGTAATTAAAATCAAGGTTTTGAATTATTACATGATTTTTAATTGATAATAAACAATATTAAAATATTATGAAAATAATATTTTTGGGTGTAAAATGGAAAACTGGACTTAGGGTAATTTTTCTGGAATTTATTGGACCCCGGACCTATTTTTAAATGCCTAAAAACTAATTATTTATTTATTTATTTAATTATTAATTATTAATATTATTATTATTATTATTATTATTATTTCTATTTTAACACCCGGCCCAGCCCGGCCCACTGGGCTGACCGGCCCAGCCCAGCATCCGGCCCATCCCGCCCCCTACCGGGTCGGGTCGGGTTTGCCCAAACCCGACCCGCCTCCGACCCGGAGACCCAGCCCCGCTGCCCGGATCCCCCGCCGCCCGCTCGGCCACGAGCAGCGCCGCCCGCGCTTCCCGGTCGTCCCGCCCGCCCCGCTCGCCTCCGCCTTCCCCGCCCTCACCTCCGTTTTCCCCGCCACGACTCCGCCCTCCCCGGCCGACCCAGTTTTCCCCATCCGCCTATAAAAGCCGACCCCGGCCGCTCCCCGACCACTCGCCACCGCCACCCTAGCCACCGTGCCGCCCGCCTGAGCCGCAGTCCCCCGGCCAGCCCCCTCCTCTCCTTCCTCCGCCCTTCCCGTCGGCTCCGGCGCCCGACACAGCCGAGCAGCAGCCGCCCCTCTTTCCCCTTCTCCCCCCGACGCCGGCAGCCCTCGCCGTGCCCCGGTCGGCTCCGCCCGTCCCCGGCGACGCCGCCCCGAGCCGCCCAGACCCTCCCCGGTGCCCCTCCGTCGGCCCCCGCCGCATCCCGCCTGAGAGAGGCCCTAACCCTAACCCTAATTCGATCGGACACGGCCTGTGTCGTGTCGGACACGACACGGACACGAGGAAATCCTAATTTTCAGAGCCCTGTTCAGGTACTCATATCTTTCTCCTCGCTGCCCCGTTTTCAATTCCGTAAATTGCATTGTGAAGCCTGTATGACCCTCTCGGTGTCCGAACAAACTATTCGGGACATCGCGCCCTGTGATGATCGCACACCGCGATCCAAAAACAAGAAAAACCAGACCCTGTTTCACCCCGGAACTGAGTCCGCCCCGCCAAACGGGACGACTTGGTCGCGTGCGGTCTTCACAGATACGTACGCATCGTCGATACGGACGTGTGAGTTTTCGTGGAAGCTGATTCGGGTGTGCGTGCACACCGGAATCAACACGTATCCGCGGACATCGCCCCGTATCCGCCTTTTCTGCAATTCACCCTAACTTCTTGTACACTCGTCAGATCGAGACGAAACTTGCGTCATCGGACTCGTAGCGATACGCTGGTCCTGTGGGTCAGGTTTGGTTCGATTCTGAGAACGTTGACGAAATCGCGTGTCGTGGGCCCCACAGGCCCCGCTCGACGGGCGATTTTGTGTTCGGCTCATCGGAATCCAAATCTGGAAGTTCCGTTGGGTTCGTATCAGCGTTCCTGACCTGTTGACACTAAGTTTGGTGAATTTGGAGACCTTTGACCCGGACGCATTTTTCGGTGCAAAGCGGGCCCAACGGCGGACCCCGTTTTGACCCGAAACTGCCGTTTTTGCCCTTGTCTCCAAATTGGACCCAAGGATAGGCGTTTCTAGCTATTTGACGTCTTCTGAGCGTGATGGTAATGTTTATTTCAGCATTTGGACTCATCTTTGGATATTTCCCCGAAGAACTATTAATCAGATCCAAACAACAGGCAAGTACCTGCACTTCAAGTTTAATCTTTATATTGTGATAGTTAATTCCCTGCCTTACATGTACCATTGATGATTACACGTAGTGCTAGAACACTAGATTTTATGTCTTGAATATTGGAGTTCATGTCTTGTTTTTCATGTCGGGTGGGAGAATACTGAAAGGCATGTAGCTTACCCTGACTCTTGCCATGATTAATAGCTGTTGGTACACGACTGTCCATCAGCCGGATCTCGATTATTCCTGTTTAATAGCCGTCTATGGCGGCCGGTTTAACCTTATAGACCCCTACATGCCAACTAGGTATTCTAAATACACAAGTTCACACACATAGTTTCTTGTCTTGTTACAGTTCCTATTGTCTGGTTGTAGTTCATTTTTCCTGTCACCTTGTTCCTGTTTTACTCATGTCCCTGTCTTACAGCAATTAACTCTTAGTTATTGTTACTATTTATTTATACATATCCTCAACATGATACCTGTCAGTTTATTTTAATTGTCATAAATATTTAGTTTAAATCTTGTTGTGCATTGTGTACTTTGCTCCTTTCCTGACTGGATCTGTTATTTTAGGCGATGATGAGAACTTTGCCCCTGCCTATTATGGCCACTATGAGTTAGCAGGTAACACACATGAGGAGCCAGTTTCCCCCAGGAGGCTACTTCTGTGGATCAGTTAGCTGTAGCTGCTTATTCTTTCCTTTTCAGCATATACTCGGGTTTGTCCCCGATTTATCTTCTGGCTTGTATTAACTGTGGATTGGTTGTCACAGATTAAATATTATGAAATCTCAGCATTCCTTTTTCCTGTTATTTTCCTTGTCTATTTACTTTTGTGGATGAGATAGACTTTATATTACCTGTGATTATGCCCTAGACAGCGTACTACCGCCGACACTGCGGCGTAGGCTGGACGTGCCCACGTACTCGTGCCCGAATTTCCGGGTGCGGGTTGTGACACGTTTTTGTGGTGGCCCATGCAGGTCCCAACGACTAAATTGTTCGGTTTCAACTCAGGGACCGAACAGGCCTGCAATAAAGCTAGGATAAGTTTATAGGATCTCATCCACTTGCTTGAATCGTTTTTGATATCTGTATCATATTCGAACTAATATGAACTTGCATCTTGCCTTGATTCCTGTGCGCCTCTTATTGGTTATTTTGGATACAGGGAGATGGACCCACAAGCCAGCAACGAGACTCATGCAGAAACACCATAAACCGTTGTGATTACCCAAGGAAACGATGTGATACCAGTCGGTGAAGGCCAATCATCACAAGGCAGTCAAGCAAGTCAGCCTGCCTCAATAATCCGTCAAGATGGCGTTCCACCCTCGACGCAGCCTATTCCACCAATGCCTTCCTTCCTACCGGGACCGCCTATGGACGAACAGCAGATGTTCCGCATGTTCTACATAATGATGCAAGCCTATCAGAAGGTTCAACAAGAAACTCAGCAAAACCAAGCGGAGAACTTCATCGACAGAATTAGCTCAGAGTCACGTAGGCCAAGCAGTTCAAATGCAATTACCTTCGACGAAGACGTTCTTACTGCAGCACGACCTGTGGAGTGCACCACAAGGATCGAGTCTAGCCGGAAGCGGCCGTATGCGTCAGCACCAGACCAAGCACAGCAGGAAAGAGCTGCAAAGCGACCACAGATGAATCCAACCCAAGGGCAGAACCAACGAGCTCCCATTTGTGGCTATTGTCGAAAACAAGGTCATATTTGGAAGGATTGTAGAAAGAGGCTAGGTGTTTGTCTACTTTGTGGCTCAGCAGCACATCAAGTGAGGGACTGTCCCGCTGCTCCAAGAACACGGACAAACTTACGCGATGACCGTGGAGAACGTGCAGACTCTTAGAGTCACTAATGCACGTAAGTGATTCGTAGATACCGTTTTCTAGTATTATTTTAGCTTGTGCCTATTGGTTCGTGACCTCAGCCCCAACCTAGTAATTTTGAACTTGCTAATAACCTGGTATGCTTTTATATTTAATAACTGTAGAGATTGTAGAGTCTTCTGTTATTTTGCTTATTATGTGAATTTAAATTTTGTACCTCCTTTCATCATCATCTAGCGCACTTAATTTTGATATACTTTGTTTATGCTGCTATTCTATAGCCTAGTTTTGCAAGCTTACTCTTTATCAGGCTTGTTCATGACACGTGTATTATTGGACGCGTACACTAATACAAGTGTCTGTTCAGAATCAGTGTATTACGGTCTGATCAACCTTAGTGCATTTTGATTCGCACTTCGCACGACTACTTTACGTGGATTGAGATACGTAGTGATTAGTAGACTAATATACTTGACCTAGACATGATGAGCATATCGTATCAGTTACATAACTAAACTAATACGAGCATGCGAATAAATGACTACCAGAATAGAACCTCAATCCATAACCACCTGACAAATCCCACTAGAATTCTTTAAACGCCTTGATCCCTATACTTCTGTTCTATCACCCCACCCTTAAACTCTTTATTATTGATCCTCGTCTTCCCTTATTTCGGGAAGACAAAATCATGTGCTTGGTATAAGTTTGATACATAGATAGTACTAGATATGCCACCTAGGCCGATCACATACTTGAGGACTAACCTTTCGTAATTGAGGACATATCATATGTGATATGATCGGCGTTGAAATTTTGAGGATTGAATGACATGAGTAACCATATTAAGGAATATTTTCTTAAAGTATATAGTCTTTTGTGATGAATGGGTAAATTCTAAGTTGGGTAGCAATACAATTGTCAACTCGAGGGGAATGTCCTTTGGATTGTGACCGAGAAGGGTTAGATTAGAAGAAGCAAGCCATTTCTAATTCTGAAAATTTAGAGGAGTGACTAAATGATTAATGAATTGATATCGAGGACCCAATAAGTTATATCTTAGATACATGATTTAAATTTTGACTAATGAAAGTAAAATCGTAAATTTGAATTTAGAGGATATAATTCAGACTTGAATATGGAGAACTACATTCAAATTTTTTTTAAATTTGATGATTTGATTAAGAATTATAATTTGATGGTTGGACTACCTAGTTAGAATATTGAGGATGTGAATGTAATTTAAAAAGTTGGAACATACAAAGGGGAACATTGGACTCGAATCACTTCTAGAGGAATTATGATAGTTAGAATCGTGAGGCAATTCATAAGCATATGCAAATCTTGAAGGTGTTATATGGACTTAATTAAAATTTCACTTATGGGTAATTTGAGGAAGTAAGAAGTAATAACCATAGGTTGAATTCTTGATTGGAACAAGTAGTCGTCTTAAACTTTGAAGTGGTTGCAGTGGATATAATTAGGCTTTTAATTATCGCAAAGAGATGGCGATCGACTTGCCCTATGTACATGAAGGATTAACAGATTATGGCTCGATTTTTAAATTTCGAGGACGAAATTTTTATAACTTGGGTAGATTGTAAGCCCCTGATTTTTCAAAATTAGTAAAATTGGAATTTTTCATAACTTTCTGGAATTTTCTGGGAATTTTTTTGTAATTAAAATCAAAATTTTGAATTATTACATGATTTTTAATTGATAATAAACAACATTAAAATATTATGAAAATAATATTTTTGGGTGTAAAATGGAAAACTGGACTTAGGGTAATTTTTCTGGAATTTATTGGACCCCGGACCTATTTTTAAATGCCTAAAAACTAATTATTTATTTATTTATTTAATTATTAATTATTAATATTATTATTATTATTATTATTATTTCTATTTTAACACCCGGCCCAGCCCGGCCCACTGGGCTGACCAGCCCAGCCCAGCATCCGGCCCATCCCGCCCCCTACCGGGTCGGGTCGGGTTTGCCCAAACCCGACCCGCCTCCGACCCGGAGACCCAGCCCCGCTGCCCGGATCCCCCGCCGCCCGCTCGGCCACGCGCAGCGCCGCCCGCGCTTCCCGGTCGTCCCGCCTGCCCCGCTCGCCTCCGCCTTCCCCGCCCTCACCTCCGTTTTCCCCGCCACGACTCCGCCCTCCCCGGCCGACCCAGTTTTCCCCATCCGCCTATAAAAGCCGACCCCGGCCGCTCCCCGACCACTCGCCACCGCCACCCTAGCCACCGTGCCGCCCGCCTGAGCCGCCCGCCTGAGCCGCAGTCCCCCGGCCAGCCCCCTCCTCTCCTTCCTCCGCCCTTCCCGTCGGCTCCGGCGCCCGACACAGCCGAGCAGCAGCCGCCCCTCTTTCCCCTTCTCCCCCCGACGCCGGCAGCCCTCGCCGTGCCCCGGTCGGCTCCGCCCGTCCCCGGCGACGCCGCCCCGAGCCGCCCAGACCCTCCCCGGTGCCCTTCCGTCGGCCCCCGCCGCATCCCGCCTGAGAGAGGCCCTAACCCTAACCCTAATTCGATCGGACACGGCCTGTGTCGTGTCGGACACGACACGGACACGAGGAAACCCTAATTTTCAGAGCCCTGTTCAGGTACTCATATCTTTCTCCTCGCTGCCCCGTTTTCAATTCCGTAAATTGCGTTGTGAAGCCTGTATGACCCTCTCGGTGTCCGGACAAACTGTTCGGGACATCGCGCCCTGTGGTGATCGCACACCGCGATCCAAAAACAGGAAAAACCAGACCCTGTTTCACCCCGGAACTGAGTCTGCCCCGCCAAACGGGACGACTTGGTCGCGTGCGGTCTTCACAGATACGTACGCATCGTCGATACGGACGTGTGAGTTTTCGTGGAAGCTGATTCGGGTGTGCGTGCACACCGGAATCAACACGTATCCGCGGACATCGTCCCGTATCCGCCTTTTCTGCAATTCACCCTAACTTCTTGTACACTCGTCAGATCGAGACGAAACTTGCGCCATCGGACTCGTAGCGATACGCTGGTCCTGTGGGTCAGGTTTGGTTCGATTCTGAGAATGTTGACGAAATCGCGTGTCGTGGGCCCCACAGGCCCCGCTCGACGGGCGATTTTGTGTTCGGCTCGTCGGAATCCAAATCTGGAAGTTTCGTTGGGTTCGTATCAGCGTTCCTGACCTATTGACACTAAGTTTGGTGAATTTGGAGACCTTTTATCCGGACGCGTTTTTCGGTGCAAAGCGGGCCCAACGGCGGACCCCGTTTTGACCCGAAACTGTCGTTTTTGCCCTTGTCTCCAAATTGGACCCAAGGACAGGCGTTTCTAGCTATTTGACGTCTTCTGAGTGTGATGGTAATATTTATTTCAGCATTTGGACTCATCTTTGGATATTTCCCCGAAGAACTATTAATCAGATCCAAACAACAGGCAAGTACCTGCACTTCAAGTTTAATCTTTATATTGTGATAGTTAATTCCCTGCCTTACATGTACCATTGATGATTACACGTAGTGCTAGAACACTGGATTTCATGTCTTGAATATTGGAGTTCATGTCTTGTTTTTCATGTCGGGTGGGAGAATACTGAAAGGCATGTAGCTTACCCTGACTCTTGCCATGATTAATAGCTGTTGGTACACGACTGTCCATCAGCCGGATCTCAATTATTCCTGTTTAATAGCCGTCTATGGCGGTCGGTTTAACCTTATAGACCCCTACATGCCAACTAGGTATTCTAAATACACAAGTTCACACACATAGTTTCTTGTCTTGTTACAGTTCCTATTGTCTGGTTGTAGTTCATTTTTCCTGTCACCTTGTTCCTGTTTTACTCATGTTCCTGTCTTACAGCAATTAACTCTTAGTTATTGTTACTATTTATTTATACATATCCTCAACATGATACCTGTCAGTTCATTTTAATTGTCATAAATATTTAGTTTAAATCTTGTTGTGCATTGTGTACTTTGCTCCTTTCCTGACTGGATCTGTTGTTTTAGGCGATGATGAGAACTTTGCCCCTACCTATTATGGCCACTATGAGTTAGCAGGTAACACACATGAGGAGCCAGTTTCCCCCAGGAGGCTACTTCTGTGGATCAGTTAGCTGTAGCTGCTTATTCTTTCCTTTTCAGCATATACTCGGGTTTGTCCCCGATTTATCTTCTGGCTTGTATTAACTGTGGATTGGTTGTCACAGATTAAATATTATGAAATCTCAGCATTCCTTTTTCCTGTTATTTTCCTTGTCTATTTACTTTTGTGGATGAGATAGACTTTATATTACCTGTGATTATGCCCTAGACAGCGTACTACCGCCGACACTGCGGCGTAGGCTGGACGTGCCCACGTACTCGTGCCCGAATTTCCGGGTGCGGGTCGTGACAACCATTAGGTTCATTGGCCATGACATAGTGGTTACACGAGTTGTGAGTCTCATATAGAGATCCCGGACTTGCGTGCAGGGTTGGCCTCCTGTACGTGTGGGCCTTGCGTTAGGAATAACTGCTGTTAGAAACTTTGCATGCTAGAAGACTTAGCAGTTATTAGAGGTCTAGGGACATAGCCTATTGTAGTACGGTGGTCCCATCCTTGTCCTTGTTTGGTTGCAGGATTGGGCTAGGGTACTAAGAATAGGCTATGGACCAAATCGTGTCATGGATGTGACATGCTTAGAGCATGGGGTGGGGAGAACAACAAGTATCACATTTGAGCTCCTTTACACTTTTCCTTCTGTAACCCGGAAGCTCCGCTGGAGATACGGGCGGTGATGACCCCTTTACTACTTGGCGGGCCTCTGCCGTTCAAAAGACGACATGCCTTTGAGGCCCCTGGTTCTCCGAGAGAGTCATGCCAATCCCAGTTCTCAGCCAGATAGCTCACTTGTTAGAAAGTTGTTCTTAACTGCATTCACTTTAGACGGTTAGGCGACCCCTTTGGATATTTATTTCAGTACTTTATTGGCATGTGTTTAAGTATCTTGTTATGTCCCTCTGAGGACCTGGTCCGCTGCCAGGTGTATATTTTCTTGAGTATTTGCAGGAGCGCAGATTTGGATGGTTACATGTGATCCGAGGATGCCTTCTCTTCGAGCTGTGATGGATAGCTGGTATTCTTATATTGTGTTGTGGTGTTGTACTCATATTGTATTTGCTCTTATATTCGAGTTGGTAGTGGATTTGTTTCCATCCAACTATCATCCTTAGATACTTCTTATTGAGATCTAGTTTCATAGATACTGGTTATTTATTTCTATATAATTTTGGTGGATGAGATTTAGATTTTACCCTATGACTTGTGACATATGTTTATACCACTTATGGATTTTGTATTCATATTACAGCGTACGTATGGATTTGGTTTCCATATATTGGAGTTGCCATATCCATGCGGCTGGCATGCTTACGTGTTCCTAGTCCTACATATTTGGGACTGGGGCGTGACATGTTTTTGTGGTGGCCCATGCAGGTCGAGAGCATATTGTCTCGGTTACGTTACTGTACCGAACAAGCCTGCACATATATAGGACTAGAGTATAGGATCTCATCGACAATTGACTATGATTCACCTTCCTCCTCTATGATCTATTCGAACAATTGTATCCTGCTTGATTCCTGTACTTCCCTAATAAGTTCCTTGAGTATATATGGCCTTCTGCTAGAATATAGGAACCCCTGTTATTAGGATGATAATTAGAGTAGCACACCTATTAAGAATACAACGAGAATATAGACACACCACTAAGTTTAGAATATATAGTGAACCCTAGAATTCCTTATCTTTAGAATTGATTTACCATTACCCCCTGATGTATTATGAAGACTTGAGAGTAGTATAGACACTACTAGAGTTAGTTAGAAGTTTTACCATAATGTTTGACCCTAGTATTGAGGAACCAATGGAGAACCAATATTGAACATTAGGACTGAACCTAACCCTCATAATTGGATAGTATTAGAGAACTATAAAACTTATGTCATTGTCTTGTTACTAGTAGACAGCACCCTAGGAAGCCTAGAGGAATATAATCAACCCTTTCCCTTGATCATACCCCGAACATGGCAACTAGCATGCCACCCTCTTAGAGAACCATGATGCTATCTAGAGCCCTCTATTTTGATTTCATAACTTGTCCCCCTGCAACCTTAGCATTCGCTAATTATGTGACGACTAAATTATGATTCTTCTTTCTTCATCATTTAACTCGTGCCACATAACTCGTATGATTGAAGGCCAAGTAATCTTATTCTATGTTAGGACATGTAGTTTGCTAGGGTATAGCTTGGTAATTTGAACTTTGAATTTTGTGCGTGATAGTTGGGATTTGATAGTTTGCGTAGTTCCCTTAGGTTGTGACCTAATGATTACCCCTTATCTTTAAATCACGAAATTTGTACCCATAGCTCGATACGAGTTAAATCCCTTTCCCCTTAACGGCTAGTAACTCTTCTATCCCTACGATTGACACCTGTTCTATGAGCACTTGACCCTTACCTATATAATGCAATAGGAGACCCTAATAAGAGTTTCTGTTCTATGTACATGTGCAAGGTTATTTTTGTAGGTATCCTTAAGGCAATATAATAGTAGTTAAATTATTTTAAGTTGGATAGTATACCTCACCACCTAGTATCACGTAGTCCCTGTGATCCATTGATGAAGTGTAACTGAATGACATTAATTGTATGCTAGCAAAGACGACAGTGTTTATTCAGACGATAGAATTTAGAGGTCCATGTCCCTATTGGTCGACTGGCGACTTAGACAAGGAATTAGTATGACAACTGTAGAGATTGTGTAGTCTTTCATTATTATTGCTTATTTTGCTTTTGTTTTTGTGAATTTGAATTGTTATGAACCTTCTTTCATCATAATCTAGCGTATTCATATTTGCTATACTACCTTGACTTATGCTGCTATTATAGCCTAGTTTTTGCAAGCTTATTCTTTATCGAGCTTGTTCATGACATACGTATTATTGGGGGCCCACAATAATACATTTCAGAATCAGTGTATTAGGGTCTAGCTAACCTTAGTGCGCTTGGTTCGCCCTTCGCATAACTACTTTACGTGGATTGAGATATGTAGTGATTAGTAGACGAATATACTTACCCTCTAGATACGACAAAGCATATCATATCAAGTACATAACTGCACCGATGTGAGCATGCGAATAGGAAATTACCAAATTAAGATTTCAATCCACAACTGTCTTGACAATTCCCATTTGAATTCTTTAAACGCTTTGATTCCCATACTTCCATTCTATTACCCCTCCTTGAACTCTTTTCCGTTGCTTTCCGTCTTCCCTTGTTTCGGAAAGACGAAATCTCGTGCTTGGATATAAGTGATACACGGATAGTACAAGATATACCCCATAGGCCAATCACATTATTTGGTGACTATCTTTCATAATTGATTAAGGGCATATCACATATGATATAGTTGGTGTTAAAATTTTGAGGATTGAATAACATGAGAAAATAAATTGAGGAATAATTTTATTAAGTGTAAGAGCCTTATGTGATAGATGGATAAATTCTAAGTTGGGTAGAAATTGCAGTATTAAACTTGAGGAGAATTCTTTTAGATTGTGATCAAGTAGGATTAGATTGAGAGATTAAGTCCTTTTAAATGTGGAAAATTTTAAAAGAGGGATTAAGATAATGAGGATTTAATGAATTTTAAAAATCTTGATATTGAGGACCCAATATTTATACTTTGAGCACATGATTTAAATTTTGAATATTGAAGGATGAATCATCGATTTAAATTTTGAGGATAAATATAGAATTTTAGACTTGAATAATTGGTTAATTAGATTTAAATTTTATAATTTGATGATTTGAATTAAGAGTTCAATTTTGATTGTTGGGTCACCTATTTGAAATATTGAGGATGTAAATTGAGTTTAAATATTTGAATAGTACAAAATTCTTAAGTTAAGAATAGGAATAAGATTTGATTAGAATTGTTTATTGTTCAAAGTCTAGAGGAGATTATGATAGTTGAAAATTATGATATAAATTTTGATGTGGGATGTCATATAGACTTGAGTCAGATTTGGATGTTGATTATTTAAAAATCGAGAAGAGATTACGACAGGTTGAATTTTGATTTAAACAGTGGTTATATTAATTTTGAAGTGATCGCGATAGATTCGAATAGATTTTATTATTTAAATTTTTGGAAGAGATTGCGATTGACATACCTTATGTCCGAATGTGAAGGATTTAACAAATTATGTCTTATTTTAATTTCGAGGACGAAATTATTTTAAGTTGGGTAGATTGTAAACTCCCTCACCCAAAATAGATATTTTATGTATATTTTATATTATTATATTTATTATATATGTTGAATTTATTTAGAATATGCTCTTAGTTAATTAGAAAATAAATTTCTTGATATATTTACTTATATAAATATTCATTTAGAATTATTTTAGGTTATTTTAGATTTTTGAGATTTTTCTAGAATTTTTGGTAATTAAAACTTAGAAAACATAAATTTCTAGGACTTCTATGATTTACTATACGACCATACTTGCATGTCGTTCCTACCAAATATTTATTTTAGTTTAAAATATTTAATTATATTTTTTTATAATTTATTTAGAATTTTAAGAAATTTATTTAGATTTTAAAATTATTTAGGATTTATTTGGATATATATAGTCTTAATATTAGATAGATACTAATTTAGTGTTAATAGATATTAATAAGATTTTATAAATTATTTGTATTATCTTTAATTATATTTAAGATTATAAATTATTGAGATAAATTCAAACTCTATTTTAAATTAATTCAAATCCTGAACCTACTAGGAAATCAACTTCATGCATATCCTATCCTTATTTAAATTCATCATAATCCTATCCAAATTAACCAATCCTATTCGTATTTAATTAAGTAGTGTCCACCATTATAAATACCTCATCCTTCATATTTTTCTTTCCCAAATTCCTCTCTTTTTCGTCCAAAAAAAATAGTCAAAATTCGTCATAAATTCAGCCTTATTTTCTACTAGTTATGACGAATTAAAAAGACGATATCTCCTAGCTTCGGACTCCAAACGCGCTCCAGTTTTTTTTTGTTAGAATGATATTGAGGTTAGCTTTCTGTTTTTAAAAATATTTTTATGAAATTATTAGTATTAAATTCTGGGAAATTCGTAGAGCACAGCATGTCCGAAAATAGACGTGTTTTGATGTTTTTGCGATTTCGGGAGAACCAGGAATCAGAATCATGAACCGTTTAAAGTTTCGGAAAGCTAATGTCGAGATCATCGACATATATTTTTCTCAGAATTTATTTCGAAGTATTTACATACTGTTAATTCTGTAGAACTTTTAGGTTAGAATTTAACCATCGGTGCACAATACAAAATTTGTATGTGCCATAATTCCCAAACGAATTTGAATTCAGATGAGCCATAAATTCCAGTATATATTTGATGCTGAAATCTACAGGAAATCATGCATGAAAGTCGAGTTTGTATCGGTTGACTTTTTGGTCAACAGATCGCCTCGATTTGCGTGCCATGAGTCTCGAGTTGTTAAAATTTAGTTTTTTTGGACAAAATTTAGGAATTAACATAAAAATTAGAATAATAAGATTAAAATAGGATTTTAGAGTAATTATTCCAGAATTGAATAAATTAAAATAAATTAATGGTTATATTATTATATAGTTATATGAATATATATGTAAGTAAATGCTAATTGATAATTATGACTAAATATTCAGACTGTATGACCCTAGGACATCGTGGACTATCCCATACTTACCTTGAGCATGTTGACCCTAAGAACTTGTGAATTTGTCTGCCTTGCGTACACTAACGTACTGACATAGACACATGTCAGTTGACTGACTGATTTCGTACAGTACTTGAAGACGCGACACCCGCGTAATTCAATGCGTAATTGACCGTGTTAGATGACGAGTGTTACCCCTAGTATATCCCCTGATTCCAGTGTAAATGTGGTTGAGTATGTGCTAGTGTAATGACTAATAATTCTATTATATTATATTTATGTGTACATAGGATATTGGATTGTTCTGCGCGATTTCTGGAACAGGTTATTGGTACATTGCAGCTTCCTTGCCAGGCAAGTATACCTTGCCATTGTACTGTTATTTATATTCCATATGTTGCATGCATCTTTATTTTCTGTCTTTAGTTCATATATTTTAACTGTTATATAAAATGCGCGCGACGGTGACGTCGTGATATGTTTTTATTTATGTATTGCATTGACCTTGTTCATGAGACTACCCCATTATTATGTAGCACCATTAGGTTCATTGGCCGTGACACAGTGGTTACACGAGTTGTGAGTCTCATATAGAGATCACGGACTTGCGTGCAGGGTTGGCCTCCTGTACGTGTGGGCCGTGCGTTAGGAATAACTGCTGTTAGAAACTTTGCATGCTAGAAGACTTAGCAGTTATTAGAGGTCTAGGGACATAGCCTATTGTAGTACGGTGGTCCCATCCTTGTCCTTGTTTGGTTGCAGGATTGGGCTAGGGTACTAAGAATAGGCTATGGACCAAATCGTGTCATGGATGTGACATGCTTAGAGCATGGGGTGGGGAGAACAACAAGTATCACATTTGAGCTCCTTTACACTTTTCCTTCTGTAACCCGGAAGCTCCACTGGAGATACGGGCGGTGATGACCCCTTTACTACTTGGCGGGCCTCTGCCGTTCAAAAGACGACATGCCTTTGAGGCCCCTGGTTCTTTGAGAGAGTCATGCCAATCCCAGTTCTCAGCCAGATAGCTTACTTGTTAGAAAGTTGTTCTTAACTGCATTCACTTTAGACGGTTAGGCGACCCCTTTGGATATTTATTTCAGTACTTTATTGGCATGTGTTTAAGTATCTTGTTATGTCCCTTTGAGGACCTGGTCCGCTGCCAGGTGTATCTTTTCTTGAGTATTTGCAGGAGCGCAGATTTGGATGGTTACATGTGATCCGAGGATGCCTTCTCTTCGAGCTGTGATGGATAGCTGGTATTCTTATATTGTGTTGTGGTGTTGTACTCATATTGTATTTGCTCTTATATTCGAGTTGGTAGTGGATTTGTTTCCATCCAACTATCTTCCTTAGATACTTCTTATTGAGATCTAGTTTCATAGATACTGGTTATTTATTTCTATATGATTTTGGTGGATGAGATTTAGATTTTACCCTGTGACTTGTGACATATGTTTATACCACTTATGGATTTTGTATTCATATTACAGCGTACGTATGGATTTGGTTTCCATATATTAGAGTTGCCATATCCATGCGGCTGGCATGCTTACGTGTTCCTAGTCCTACGTATTTGGGACTGGGGTGTGACAATATCGTCGTAAGAAGAAACAGATTACAACGGCAAAGCCATCTGGCATCTCCAAAAGAACGTGTTCCTTTTTCAGCTATAATCTTGATCGGTCATCGCTGGTACATGGGTTATGCCATCTCCATTACAGGCTATGATCACCTATGAAAGATCTCCAATCAACAGCTTCTTCTCGTCTACAGCTCGACACTATAGGGAACTCAAGTGCAACCTCTAACAGGCCATTCTTCTATAAATACCTGCGTGATTATCCATAATAAAATGGCAATACCATTATATACCTAAGGTGTGTAGCTTCCATAATACCCCTCCTTATCTACCAAGGCAATAAAATTTATAATAAGAAAGCAAATTATATAATTTACCTTAGCGGATACTTATTAGCCATTTTTCTAACTTCCAGTAAGCACACGTGTTCGTCCCTTCAGAATAGAAAGAGATATAAAACAAGCATAGTGATGTCAAAGGAAATAATTGAATACAAATACGGAGGCCAAGGGAGATGATCGAATTCAAGAAGAGTTTTCAAATTAGTTATTGATTTAGATTCTTAATCATGTCTAATACTAGCTCAGGCTGGTTTGGTATAGTAACATAACCAAGACGATATACTCTGACCTGCATGGACCACCATAAAAACTATGTTATACCGCAATCCCGAAATACATAGGATCAGAATACGTGGCAATGACTAGTTACGTATCAATTGGACCTCTAGTCTAACACGAATATGTATACGCTATCTAGGGTCAAGTATATCTATCTACAATATCGTCAACTATATCTCAATCCATAAACTAGAAATATTAAAAGCGAACCAAGTGCACTAAGGTTTATCATACTGTAATATATTGATTATGAATAGACAAATATATTAAAGTGGACCCCTAATAATACATATGTCATGAACTAGATCGAGAAAAGAATAAGCTTGCAAATACTAGCCTATAATAGCAGCATGAGTCAATATAGGACAAAAATATAAATACAGAAGAATATGATAAAGGTATCAACTAATTATACCTGAATCTTGGAGACGCCATCATCAATCATCCATCCATCTATTCTATAAAGCAAGATCAACAATAACATGGAGAGATCACAAAGCCCTCAGAAGGACGTAGCAAGATACGTAATATACATGTCGAATGTAACAGTAAATAAATATGCAAGAGAGACAAGAAAATAAACACAAGGAACACTATAACTAAGACATAGAAAATACGACAACTAAGATGGTGGCATGCCATGAGAACAACGGTATCATTCGTAGCTACAGGTAATAGTAACCGCAGTCTGATGAGGCACTAGCAGTCATATTACTAGTCTCTATCATAGATCGATGAGGCACTAACGATCGAGGGGTCAAGTGAACAAATCTTTATCGCCTCCCAGTGAGGCACTTATGAGTCAAGATTTGGTCATAATAGCCAACGTCTAATAATGGTATCCTTGCCTAGAGAACAAATAAATTAAGTCAAGTACAAGTAATACGAATATGGAATTAACTCAAGTCAATATTATGTGAAGTAATACTGTAGTATGTCCAGGATATCCAGGTTAAACGGTAATCAGTAATATATTTGTATCACTCAAAGGATGACCAATACAACATCAGACATTAGCCTCGACACTAAGCTCCTACTGGCCCTATATTTCCCATCTTCCGTAGTTGTATTCGATAGTCAATGGATTAAAGGGATCACTCTGATCCGATCTCTATTGTCCCACTTTTCCAAAAACTTGACTTGATTTTATACTATTGTATTTACCTTTCCAATGTAATCCAGTTGTAAATAAGTTCAAAAATATTATTTTTACCGAGAAGAAGTATCCACTCCAGGACTCCCTCTTAACCAAAAATATGTGATTGATGGAGTTGTCACGATGGAGGTAGTCAAAAATAGTTTATTGAATGAGGAGATTTGGCGTAAGCAGATTGAATCATCACAGGATTCCGCTCAGGTTACTTATTACCATAAGGTAAGACTTAGGTCAGAGACAATGATAGGGGAAGCTCTCGGGATCTTACTAGTGTAGACCACAAGGAGGGCTACTAATGGTATGACAAAATAGGTCATTTTAAAACAAAATGCATGAATCTCAAAAATGAGAAAACTAAAGGCAAGGATGATCAGGTAGATTTCATAGCTATGGAAGATCTTATCATCGCAACAATTGATACAGAGGAACCTTGTGGCATATGTCATGACAGCGATTGGGTCTTGGACACGGGAGCATCGTATCATGCCACTCCATAAAGGAGGATCTTTACGTCATACCAAGTCAATAAGTTTTGACATGTGAAGATGGGCGACAAGGGGACGACTGCAGTTGTGGGCATCAGTGATGCGCTCTTGACAACGAAGATTAGTAAGAATCTCATTCTTAAGGGGGTTTGCCATGTATTAAATTTGTGCTACAACTTATTTTCAGTAGAGAAGTTGGCAGATGATGACTGTCGTAGTATATTCGAGGACAAAGATTGAAAACTTATAAAGGGTTTCCAACATCTGGCTCGAGAAGATATATGTTATGGTATGTACAGGATAAAGACGATGAGGTATATAGGCAGGCCATAAACATCGAATGGAGGCTCGAGGGATGTTCGACATAATTTTGTGGATCGTCAAAAACTTGCTTTGGGAGGTCTTTGAGAAGATATGAAGGATATGTAGGATTCAGTTCATCAAGACAAAGTGACGATTGGAGATGAGTCAAATTGAGGGTCAGTCTATTGGTCCAACGACAGCTGGTCGGTCTCCAAGTACGGGTAGTTCAACTGATCCACTTTTGGTGACAGGTAGTTTGCCAAAATCCAATAAAGCAATAATTATTTAGTAGTTCGAAGCCAGGGAGGAGATCAAGGTATACAACAAACTCAATTTGAGGCAGTTGCATATTCATTTATAGAGTTCCAAGAGAGTCGTAGGTCATTGACGACGTACACATCACATGATGATCTACTCAAGGATGTACGTTTATGAGGGAGATTCAGTATCGTACATAAAGGTGGACATGTTCAAGAGTTGAATATTGAGGGAACTACATCGTCCGCTTGGTTGTCTAGCGAAGGATGAAGAAGCTCATCAGAACAGGAGCAAGTTTCCGTAGAAGACAGAAGTCAGGGACAGGCAGCCAAGATTTATGGTGAGACTGATCGTTAGGAACTTCAGTCTTGACCGAGGTATTGATATCGACATTATTCCAGTTGTACAAGAGGTGCTACGCATGGCTGCTACCGTTGATACTTTGGTCGAGAAGCTGGAGAATGAAGAAAGATGTACATCATTCCGGGGGGATCAGATATTCATGTCGATGGGGCGACAGGAATGGAGTCCAATTTTAGAGCCATGGGGTAAACACCCATCATCATAATGGAGGGAGAGTATGTTGTGTCCAGTCTAGATTAGGGTCCAAGTCAGCACTAATGAAGTCTGTGTGATCAAATATGGATGGCCATGATTAATACTTGGCTATTATAAGGATTTTCTATGCCCTAATTTAGGTTTTATATATATGTGTGTGTGTGTGTGTGTGTGTGTGTGTGTGTGTGTGTGTGTGCGTGGTTAGAATTAATCTAATAGAAAGTCCATAATTTGCTCTTAAGCCCGCCATTTGAGTCAGTTGGAAGCAAAGATCTATTCGGAGTCGTCTTCTTCGTTTAGGGAGATTACTACTGGGTTTGGTGAGTGATTTTATTATATTATTTGCTTTCATCTTGAGTTTGGTGAGGGAGTTGGACCTTTGGACAAAAGGTTCAATTTTTTTTTATCAATCTTGTATATTTTTGAAAGTTATATAGATTAAAATTTGTCTAAGTGAGATAGTCACTAAAAATAATGTGTTTGATATGTCTTTGTGATTTTGTTAGACATTAGTTCGTTATCTTTAGGTGGGTTGGCATCGCTTTCGCATTCGTATCTGTGGCCAATTATAGTTCGGGTCATACTCCATTTCCAACAAGCAGAACCATTCAATGATGCCCTAAGCCTTCAATGAGCTTTAATTGTATTTAAATTATTTCTCTCCTCAGGGAGAACACAAGAGGGGTGAATTTAATCTTGGATTAGCTAAAAAGTAGAAGGACGAGACATAAATATAGAACTTGAAGGAGTAATTCAAGAGTCACGAAGAGAGAACTTGCATGACAATTGGGTCTGAGTCCACTAAAATACTCTCTTGGGTCAAATACTTAAATCCATCCACGTTATCACCTAATCCTACATTTATCTATACTACTATATAATGATAAAAATTCAGCTTCACCGTGAAACTTTTCTTTCCAAATATACCCTTGTATATGTGTACTAATTTAAATTATTTATCTATAATACTATATAATGAGAAAAGTTTAGCTTCATTGTGAAATTTTTCTTTCCAAATATACCCTTGCATCTATGTACTAATTTAAACTATTTATTAAAGTTAATAGGGACAACGGAAGTTGTAATTTGATCTTCATAAATAGTCTTGAAATTATATATATATATATATATATATATATATATATATATATATATATATATATATATATTAATAATAATAAATTTAGAATAATTAATGTAGTTGTATTTTAGTCTTCCTAAGTAGTCTTAATAAAATTTAGAATAATTACAACAACTGTCTTTTAATCTTCCTAATAATGATTTATGAAATAATTGTAATACACATGCATATATATTAGTACTACTATATAATAAAAGAAGTTATGCTTCACCGTAGAATCTTTTGTTCCATATTATCTTTACATATGTTTACTAACTATAATTGTTCATTAAATTTAAAATAGACACTTATGTAATTACGTATAGAAAAAAAAAAGTAATGGTTGTTATTTGTTCTTTTCAAGTCGTAAAAAATTATAAAATTATTATTTGCTCTTTCAAATAATATAATATGTGCAAATACACGTGCATATATATTTAGTTTTTCTAAAGCTAAGATGCATATATGTTTTTACATGGGTCAATGGTTGTTATTCTTGTAAATTGAAGGTCCCGTAAGTTTCTCTCTTCCTTTTATTTTCTTCCCTCGTCTTTAAAAACCAAATACATCCAAAAGCTAGGCTGCCAAAATGTTACTATAATGGAACATTATGTGGATCTCTCGAACAGCATGTGAGGACCTGTTCCTTTTTGTAGCAGTTGTTGTCCACAGAACAATATTTCCCCCTTTTTCCTCTTAGCTCCAATAGGGTGGTGGCCATGTGCCAGCTCACCTGTCTTTGAATTTCTTAGCAAAAATTTCATCTCCCTCATTATTGATATTGAAAGGCCTTAGGACCATATATAAAGCTCTTGGCTTATAAATTGTCGAGTGATGTACCAAACTAAACCCATAACAAACCATGGGTAATCCTTTTTTTTTTCTTTTTTTTCCGATACCATCAAACTATAAAGTAATCCATTTTCAGAATAGAAATATATAATTTTAGCTCAAATGAAAATGTTAAGTTAAATAGTGATAATATAATTCCTCAAGACAAATGTGGCAGTCTGACACCAATCAAGAATAACTTAATAAAAAATAAAAAAAAAAGGAGTCATTGGATGGTTTGGAGATGTACATCATTCTATAC